>OY754311.1:8804371-8956871 GCA_963573325.1 Astragalus glycyphyllos
CCAATTTATAACAGCAATTTCTTTCTCACTTTCACTACTGAAATCTTTCTTGTACTTTCCAAATGGAGTAAGTCCAGGATTAACCATCTCTGCAACTGCAGCTGGCATATACATAGAATCACCAACTAACGGTGCCTTACGAGCAGCGAATTGAGCTCGGATCTGCATTAAAATTGAAGTCACTCACTATCAGTACAAAACTACATTTTATCTTCTTAAAAGATAATCAGATTAAGGAAATGATAAAATTTCCATTGTTCGTTTATTATTAATATAACCTTAGAAATACTCTATTGTCAAAAAAACCTTAGAAATACTCTAAATGGATACCAATTCACCATTCATATAATAGGATCTGAACATCCAATTGATGATACCAGATTTTAGCAGAGTTCATCCAGAAAACAATGGAGGAGGATAACTTTGAACAGGTTATGTCCAAGACCCAAAAGAAGAAACTTCGGCAAAAGAGAATTTGGTTCAGAGATTTGTAGGAATTCTGTGTCCGTCTCTTTTTATTTTGACTATTGTAGGTTAGTCCTTTTGTCTCTAGGATGGATTGTCTTAGGGGGTCTTTAGCCGTTACTAGGCAAGAGCTCCTTATTATTGTTTATATATATTTTATATTTTATTTTACACTCTTGCCAAGGGTTTTGGTCTAGCCCGCCCCGTGCTTTCTTCTGTCCTCTTTTTTCCTTTTTTTAATTAATTTCTTTTCGATAAAAAAAAGTGATAGTACGTTTGTTCTTTTTCATTAATTATTACGACTGATGGTGGAGTTCTCCACCAGTGATAGATGGTAGTGGATGTCCTGTTTCTAAAGTGAATGGAGGAGAGAGGAGATATTTTAAAATTGAAACATTACTCGCTACAAGTGTATTATCCTAATAAAAGATCAATCAAATGCTAGAACAATATATTCTGTCTGTATTACTGTGATCTGAGGCAGCTGAATGATTCACCAGCAAAGTCGGCTGGTCAACAGGATTCAGCTCGTGAAGGCATACAGCACAAAATAAAGTGGGGAATGAATCACTTGTTAGTTCAACTGAGGATAAGAGTTCACGATTAATTGTGTTTTCATAATATTAATCAATCCTAGAAAGTACCATGTAGCAACTGTCCCCAAAAACATATAGCCGATGGAGTAGCATAGCACATAGTGGGATGACGCCTATTATGAAATTTAGCATACAAATTAAATAATTATAGGCATGTTTTTGATCTCGAGAATATACTAGGCTTTACGTATTAGTCTCTACTTTTTTTTAAGTTATCTTAGTTAAAAAAGTTGTTTCTTTTTGGCTATTGTTATTTTGTTTTACTTCTTGTAATACAATTTTGATCATTACTTTTTTAATTGATCATTTGTATTTTATTGTAATGTGTTTAGAATTAACAAAACAAGACCCTTCAGAAAAAATGCAAAGAGTACATAAAAAGGACAGCTAACAGACCTGATGGGTTCGACCGGTAAGAAGGTTGATTTTACATTCATACGCATAATCTTGAGAAGGCCACCCACAATCTTCAACACAATATTTATCTAGAACAACAGTAGTTGGCCAGGGAACCTTTCTGCATTCGAGGACCTCAAGTTGACAACGATGCCATCCCTTGATAAAATCTGCACTCAATAAGTCTACTGAGTTGAATTCACAGTAGAAGTCCCATTTTTGGAAACTTTTTATCCACACCACAGAGAAAATAAATGTTCTAAAATTTAACTTTGCAATAGAAATGCTTTTGCCCATTGACGCATCATGTTGTTGTATTGTAGTATACTAGGTTAGGCAAATACTAATTTGAATCACTAAAGTTATACTCAATCAAAGAACATAACAATGATATATGTTCCATCGAGTAGTATAAAACTAACATATTATTAACACTTTCCAATTACTCTTTCCAAAGGAAAAGCTAATGTCTCAAATTATGCTTTTGAGCTACTAATACCATGAGGCATGGATTTGGCTTCTCTAGTGGAAGCTGCTTAAAAAAAGTAATCAACGAAAGCATACTTATTCATTACTATTTAGCTATTTCATGGTTCTCAAATAATCTTTGTTAATCACTTAAATTTTTGTGGTTACCTTCAGAAATAAGTCTAGGAGCCGTCTTTATAGGACTCATATAGTGAGTAATTATTCCAGTTGGTAGAGGAGAAGCGGCAAGAGCGAGATAGAGTTTCTTCACTTTTTTCTCCTGGAAAAAGTAATTCAACCAGTATTCAATAACATACGAACCGCGTAATACCAGATACAATTAATTTGAACATTGAAATCGTTGCAAGGTCAACTCTTGTAAAAAGTAAAACCCATCTCATGAGAGATTGAACAGTTCATGTCTTGTAAGAGTGTGCCTTTCCAACAGTAGAACTGAAGAAGATTGATCTAATTTAAGATAAGAAATGGCATCATAGACTTACTCTGATTTTTCTATGAAAGACGGAGCAATACTCTTTAGTCCTTGCCAATACCACACTGCACATAAACAACAGTCCATAACGATATCCAGTGCAGTCAGAATGAGTAGTTACTAAATTCATTACCAGCCTTCAGTGCAATTATCGATCTGATGGGTAGTTATCAAAGGGCTTGTCAATCCCAAGGCACGAGTTGCAAAGGTTGCACAACTTTCTTCAATGTTGCCAGGAGTTTCACCTACCTGACTAAAATTAGAAGAGAATAAGTTGCACAGAAACTTCAGGTAATCAACTAATCAATCATGTAGACATATATACTCTTCATTATATTAGTAATTAGTAATTAGTAATATAATACTATGTCCATTCCAATTCAGTGCTGCATAAAATAAAACCTAACTAAAGTAAACTTTCTTCATTGATCAATATGATTAGTAATTTCTTCTGAGTTCATACTGTAGAATCGATTACATACTGAAGTACCAGCTGGTTTATCCAAAACAACATAAGACTCTTCCACAGCTATGATCCTTGATCTCCAATCAATCTCATAACACCTAAAAATGGCGATAAAATGTCAAACAAGGTCGTGCCTATATAACCAGAAATGCCAATCCCAATAAACATTTATACCTAGGAAAACGCTTGGGGTGCACGTGTACTCGCAAATACGTTCCTGGTTCAACAAATTGATCCACCTGAGTTATACGAAAAGTTTTCTGTGCCGCTTGCACAGTTTTTCCTCTGATGGAAGCTCTCTTTTGTAAAACCGATGGTTCCGTTGCTTCTTTGAATACCCTAATTTGTTCTGCAGTAGCACTAGGAGGAGGCTGTGGAGAAACAAGAGCATAGTATACAGCTCCGAATTGAATCAAATCTGCAACAAATCTTCAGACAATAAACTTAGCATTTAATCCAATTTGTGTGAAGATAACACAAGAAAAAATTTCAAAAATTGTGTATGAGAAAAAGAACGCCGCGCTTACAAAGGAGGAAGTTCCAAAGCTTTGCAAATGTATTCTAAGACAGGTCCTCCTTCTGAAACAATTAAATGTTCGGTTCTTGGTGGAAATTTGTGCGTTGGGCATGGAAGCAATCGATCATACTTCGGGTAGCTTGAAGAAAAGCTAAGTCTCAATTTCAAGCTAAATAGTGAAGGAAGTAGAACGACATTGATAGTGATTAGTGAAAGTACCTATTAGAAGAAGAGGTGGAGGTTGATTTTCCGGCGTCGATTGTTGAGGATACGGTTTCACCAGCGATTTCTGTGTAACTGTTATGTGAACTCCAACAAGACCAACTAAACGCATTGTTGTTGAGTTTATTATCACGAGAGATGTGAAACGCGCATGCCGTCGTAGGAACGGGTAAATTCCGGTATCCGCCGGTGAATAACATTGACGGCACCGCTACCGAACTCATTCTCTATCTTCAATCTTCGGTTCCGAACTTCAGTTATCTGGTGAGGTGGACTACTTTTTTTTTTTACAATTGAGGTCCGTGAACCCCATAAAATATCTAAAGGCACACTTTTGGCCATTTATGTTTGGGGTTTGTGTCATTTTGGCCTTTTTCGTTTTTTTTTCTCGTTTTCGCCTTTCATGTTTTTTTGTCATTTTGGCCTCTGCCGTTAGCTTTTTCTAACGGATGTCACGCTAGCAGTTAACTGCTGACGTGGCTTCTTAATTGTCAGGGCTGACTAGGATTCATTAAATAACGTGGCCAATGGGGGACCAAATTGAAACAAATAAAAAACATAAGAGACCAAATTGACACAAACACAAAACATAATCAATCACTCTCCATCTTCTTCCTCCATCTTCATCTTCTTCTTCTCCGGCAAGCCACCACCATCTCCGGCGAGCCGCCGCCACCACCACCACCACAAATTTGGTTTCAAATTCCCTATTTCTTCAAACCCAAAATCCCCAATTTTTCAAATCCCTAAATTTGGTTTCATTTTCAAATCCCAAATTCAAGTTATTTAATTTATATTAGGGTCATCTTAAAAATACCCAAAATTCAAGTTAGGATCATCTTGAAAGCAACCCAGAAATCTAAAAATACAGATTTCCAGCATCTCTTCTCCACTACAAGCACGTCACCATTGCGGGCATTCCTTCTCAACGACACTTGTATCTCTCTCTTGTCCATGGCGTTCGTTCTCTCTCTCTTCTCTACAACCCACCATTTCAGATCTGAGAAATAGGAAACTATTCAGGGTTTTTGGGTTTCTACATCATCTTCTTCCTTGCTTTTCTCAAGAAAAAAATGGCATACACAAAATGTAGGTGGAACTTGGCAGTGATAGACACGTTTCAACCAATTATTTTCCGGCAAAATAACACCTCTCTTTTGACCAACTACTTTTCCAGTAAGTTATGCTTTTGATCTAAAGGATTAAGGATGGATGTTGTGGATGGAGTTTGATGTTGAGATAAAGGAGATGAAAAAACACATGAAGGATATTTAGGACGAATTGAAAGCATCTAAGTTTATTATGACTGTCATGGTTGTATTTATATTATTCTGTTTATTTTTCAAAAAAAATTCTAGCTTAAGCAGTGAGTTTAGGTTGGTTGTGTTTAAATTAAATAACTTGAATTGGGGATTTGAAATTGAAACCAAATTTAGGGATTTGAAAAATTGGGGATTTTGGGTTTTGAAGAAATTGGGGATTTGAAACCAAATTGGTGGTGGTGGTGGCGGCTCGCTGGAGATGGTGGCGGCGCGCCGGAGGAGAAGAAGATGAAGATGAAGATGAAGATGGAGGAAGAAGATGGAGCGTGATTGATTATGTTTTGTGTTTGTGTGAATTTGGTCCCCTATATTTTTTATTTGTTTCAATTTGGTCCCCCATTAGCCACGTCATTTAATGAATCCTAGTCAGCCCTGATAATTAAGACGCCACGTCAGCAGTTAACTGCCAGCGTGGCGTCCATTAGAAAAAAACTAACGGCAATGGCTAAAATGACACACACAAAAAACATGAAGGGCTAAAACGAGAAGAAAAAAAACATAAAGGGCCAAAATGACACAAACCCCAAACATAAAGAGCCAAAAGTGCAATTTAGCCAATATCTAAATTACCCTTACCTATCTACCATGCGGACTACTTTTCTTATTTTAGAAGAATTTTTTAATATACTTAAATACTTGTCACCCCTACAAAATTACCTGATATCCATTTACCCCCTGCAATTTTTTTTTTGCAAAACAAACCTTGCAAGATATAACATTATCCAGTTACCCCCTACAAATGTTACCACTATCCACACTATCCATTTACCTCCTTTGCAGGGTGTTTTTGGAAGGGGGGTGAATAGATATCAAGTAATTTTGCAGGGGTGACAAATATTTAAGCCTATATTTATCAACTAATCATCAACTAACTATTTAAAACCTACTATTTAAGAAAATAAATGATTGGTCAAATTACTAGATTGTCCATTTAGATTTTTCCTTTTTTAGGACAAATTTGTAAATTCATAATTATTTTATCTTATTTTTTAGGCAAAATATCGCTTTTGGTCCTTTATCTTTGCTTGAAATTTCACTTTGGTCCTTTATCTTTTTTTTGGTCTGTTTTGGTCATTTATCTTTCATTTTCGTTTCATTTTGGTCCCTGCCGTTAGTTTTTGTTAACGGACACCACGCTGGCAGTTAACTGCTGACATGGCGTCTTAAATTTATTAAATGACGTGGCATTAATTAAATGAGGTGGCAAATAAATACATTATTTAATTCTAAATCATTTTACAAATGAGCATTTAAGTTTTTTAATTCAATAAAAGCAGAAAAAAATTAAACTGTAACACAATTAAAACATTTATCTAAAAACAATTAAAAAAGTCATTTTTCAATTAATTTCTTTTCATCTTCATCTTCTCTTCGTCAGATATGTTCATCTTCTTCAACATGTTAAAAAAAAACCCATTATGTACCCTATTTGCTTAAACTTCAATTTTCACTAAAAAACTATGAATGAATCCAATTCAAAAACGTTGTGCCACATTCTCTCTTCATCTTCTTCTTTTTCGATTTGATTCTTTACGATTCTGCAGATTTCGATTTTGGGGTTTATAGAGATTTCAATTTCGATTTCGTTTTTAGCGTTGGATTTCGATTTCGATTTGGGGGTTTTTGCAGATTTCGATTTCATTTTTAGGTTTGGATTTCGATTTTGATTTGGGGATTTCTGTAGACTTTGATTTCGTTTTTAGGATTTCGTTTTACGTTTAATGATGGTTTGTGTTTGCTGGATTTTGATTTAGCATTTTTAGGTTTGTGTTTCCTGGATTTTTTGTTTTCTGGGTTTTCAATTTCATAACAAAACCAAGAACCCTTTTTTTTTCTGGGTTGATTGGAGCATGTGAACTGATGAGGATTTAGTGGTTGTTGTTGATTGATTCAGAAGCTTGTCAACGTTTTGAAGGTTTCACCCTTCATATTCACTAGTTATTTGAAGATTTACAGGTTGGATTTGTGGGTTTGGATATGAGTGTGAAGGTGAGGTAGAAGAAGATGAACAGATCTGGATTTTTCCTCTTTTAATTTTAGTTTCAATGTTTCTGGGTGGGGGCTTTTTAGCTGTTTTGTGATTTTAAAATTTAAAAGCATATATCCTTTTGTGTCCTTTTTTTATTTAAAGAAATTAAGAAATGCCAACTCAAATAATAAATCTAACGTCATTTAATGAATTTAAAACGCCACATCAGCAGTTAACTGCCAGCGTGGCGTCTGTTAACAAAAATCAACAGCAGGGACCAAAATGAAACTAAAATAAAACATAAATGACCAAAATGGACCAAAAAAAAAGATAAATAACCAAAGTGAAACTTCGAAGAAAGATAAATGACCAAAAGTGGTATTTAGCCTATTTTTTATTTTTGTAGGATTCATTTTTATCCATCATCTCCTAAAAATTTTGGGTTTTTTTTTCATACCCCCTTTATTATCCACTAATATCCCAAAAATACCCCTCTCATTTTTTCACAAATTTCGCAGACCCCACCATTTTGTGAATTTTCCGGAAATAGCTAGATTTAAGGTATTTCTGAAAAAAAATTTACGGTAATTTCCGAATTTATCGTATTTCCGGAATGTATTTTGTAAAAAAAATTCACTTCCGGATTTATGGAAAATCCGAAAATTTCACGCTAGTTTACTTCTGGATTTACCATAAATTTGGAAATTTTAAGCAGGTCACTTTCGGATTTATGGCGTAAATTCGGAAGTGTTGAAATAACATTCCGAATTTAGTCATAAATTCGGAAGTGTAGGTTTTTCTTTTCGTTTGTTTTATTCATTTTTTTAATAACCGTTTTTCGTTATTTATTTTGACAGATATGGCCCCGGCAGACGGCAACCTTCCCTTTACTATGGATTTATCGACAGCGTTTACGACATCACAAATATATATATTTCTAAAACGCTAATTATTTATCCGTTTGTATTTATTTATTAATTAATTTTACGAATATTTTTCAGGTTTTTGCTACTCGGGATAATCTTATGCATTGGGCTAGAGATATCGGAAAGGCCAACGGAGTCGTTGTCATTATCATTCGATCTGAGTCCACAGAGAATGGTAAAGAGAATAAAAATAAGATTGTTCTTGGGTGTGATAGACATGGTAGATATAGCAATGTAGTGGATGTTGGGTGTTATTCCCGACACAAAACACCGAAAAAATGTGGTTGTCCGTTTAGGTTGAAAGTGAAACCACTGGTACCTCCTCATTTTGATTGAAAGGTTAGAGTTGTTTGTGGTATTCACAATCACGAGGCTCTTACGACTATCGTTGGAGCGTCCATATTTGGGGTGTTTAGCCAAACGGAGCGGTCGACTGTTGAAGAGCATTTGTGGTTGGGAGTGAAAGCACAAAAAAGTTTTGAGGCAATTAAGAAGAGATTTACCGACAACTGTAGTAACATTGCTCAGTTGTATAGAACCCGCAACAGACTTAGGAAGGCAAAGAGAGGTAGTAGGACTGAGATGCAAGAGCTCTTGACACTTATTCAGGAGCATCATTACTTGTGTTGGAGCATCATTACTTGTGTTGGAGCAGAGGTACATTGATGACATTATCAATGTGGTGGGGGATGGAAACTGTGGATTCGGATGCATATCTGGGTTACTTGGTAGGACAAAAGATTGTTGGCAAAAAGTGAGGAATGAGTTGATTGAGGAGGTGGATCAGAATTGGTTTTAATACCAACAAGTCATGGGGGACAACATTCAAACAATGAGGGATTCATTAGTTGCTCTCCCACTTCCAATTCAACCTCCTGAGAAGTGGATGACAATGCCTGACACGGGACATGTTATAGCGACGAGATATCAGGTAGCCCTTGTTATGCTATCACCTGCATCTGCTACTTGCTTCACTTTTTTTCCATTGAGAGGAGCATATCGTCCTACTCAAAGCCCTTTGCATTGTGTTGGGTTTGTTGATAGGAACCATTGTATTTTAGTGTATTTAATTCCACGGATATATATATATATATATATATATATATATATATATATTGGTACAAAATATATTATATTATTATTTTTTATCATTTTCGTCTTTTTCGTGTGTTATGTATTCTGTTTTTATCGTTTAAGTGTATTTCGAGGGTCAATGTATCACGTTTTTTAATATAATCGAATAATTTTTTGGCTTTTTTTTGTCTTCCGAATTTACCTCAATACCATCATAAATTCGGAATGTAATGGGTGAGGGGTGGGCATTCCGGATTTACAGCGTAAATCCGGAAACAAAATTTTCAGAATTTCTGGATTTACGTCATGCTGTAAATCCGGAAACAAATTTTTCAGAATTTCTAGATTTACGTCAAATGGACGTAAATTCGGAAGCCAAATACATTCCGAATTTACATCCATTTGACGTAAATCCGGAAATTTTGTAAATTTGCCTTCCGGATTTACAGTGTAAATTCGGAAAATGCAATTTGTTTTTTTTTAAAATTGGGGGCATTTTCGTCCAAATTGGATATTATGGGGGTATGGGTGATAAGTGTGGGGTATGAAAAAAACCCATCTTTTTTTATCATCAATATCTATCTATATATCAATATATCAATCAAATTTCAATATATCAATAAGAATAAATTGTGTTGATTAAATTATTGAAATAGACACTTAATTTTTTGCCACATCTATTTTCGAGGTAAATTTGTACACTTAAATAGTCCCTTAGGGTATGTTTGGTAGGGGTGGGGTTTCAGAGGGGAGGACATTTTTTCAATTCTAAATTGAGAAGGTTATAAAGTGTCTCTAAAAATAAATGAAGTGTTATTAAAATTGTTATATTATTATTTATCAAGTTACTCTTTTATTTTTTTTAAATCTCAAATATATGATGAAATATAGACATGTCTTTTTTAAGCCCTTCCCTCCCAAACATACCCTTAATGTGAAGAGAGAAAGGGTAAAAGAGCGAGTTTTAAATGAGATAAAAAAATTTGGCTTTTTTTTTGGTACCCCCTCCTTATCACCATACCCGCATAATTGTCATTCGGACCAAAATGCCCCTAACTTTAAAAAAAAAACGTTTTTTTTTACATTTTTCTGTATTTATACATAAATTCGGAATGTTAAATTTTAAATTTTCCGAATTTATGTGGTAAATTCGGAAAAAATGAGAAAATGTATGCCGAATTTAGGGTAAATTCGGAATTAAAAAATTCCGACTTTACCCCATAAGTCCGGAAAATTCCGAATTTACCCCATAAATCCGGAAGCCAAAAGATAAATCCGGAAGACAAAAGATAAATCCGGAAGCCAATTTTTTTTCCAGAAATACTCCTTTTTGACGTATTTCCTGAAATCCAAAAAAAATTTCCTTCCGAATTTACGTATAAATCCGGAAATGTCTAAAAAACAGTTTTTATTATTATAAAAAACAGGGGCATTTTGGGGTTTTTTTGTAAAATGGGGGTATGGGTGATAAGGAGGGGTATGAAAAAAAACCCAAAAAAGATAGCTATTGACAGACAGACAGACTAGCAATACCAACCATTAATGAAAAAATAAATTGTTGGCATCGCAACTAACCCAAATAGTTTTTCTAATGTTTTCCTGCCACCCTAAAAAAGATATTTTGAATAGAAGTGAGAAAATTTAATACCTTCACTGGGCCCTAAGACGAGAAAAAGTAAGGAGGGGATTTGAGACAATTGAACTGAGCAACACAATTCGACCAGCAAGTGACAAAAATATCCATTTCCACTTATTTATCCTACTTTCGAAAGCTTCCATAACATGGTACCATGTTTCCATTTTCCTTGGGTTAGTTAGATGCAAAAGGTAAGTCTGAGTAATGAAAATGAACATTCCCCACCTCACACTACAGCAAAGAAAACTGGCAACATGTTATAGTATTAGTAATGTGGTGTTTAAATTGACACCCATTAAACTACTTTTGGAGAAATTTACCTCTGGCAAACTACTTTTAGAGAAATTTATCTCAAGGCCAGGAACTAGCCTAAACTCCTAATTTGACCTTAGTTCAAGATGACCTCAGGATTGCCTTAGTTACCCATATTGAGACCAAACGCATTGTTTCTACTTATAAACATCCTCTTGAACAAATCTGCATTGACAACCTCTCTCAAATAAACCTAAAACAACAGTGTCTCTTATAAAGTGGAACGGAGATAGTAGTAGTTTAACTTAGATATATGGAAATCAAGCCTCCAAGTACTGAGTATATAATTATCATCGGTAATTTTATAAAGGATGGGAACTTTAAAAGACAGACCCGAGTTTTGTGTGGGTCATCCCTAAGCAGATTTCAATTTTTGGAAGTCGAATTTGGAATCGGAATTGCATCAGCCTGATTAGAGCGCATTATTGAACCATCAAATGAGGATGATGGAGCCAAAAAAAAGGCAACAGAGAAGAGATTGATGGAAATTGCAGAAATCAACAAAGGATCGCAAAAAGAAGTGTAATGATGAACATTAGAGAGAAAGCAGAAAACAGTTTACCACTGATATCAAGTTAGTTTGATAAAAATGATTCTGATTCGCATTGATACAACTGAGTTGTTTATATACAAACAGAGAAAGAAGCTCCTAGTTAACAAATTGGTAACGGCCTACCTACTACAAAACTTTTTTTTGATGGAATACCAGAATAATAACAATTATGTAACAGAATTAATAACAGAATTAGGTATCTAACATCTTGACTGATGAATACTGAATAATCTATTCTCCCACATACCTTCCCTTTTGATAGAAAAGGGTGTTGAATGTTCATCAGTATGTGATGCAACCTCCTCCCCCCATGAAACTCGTTTTCCCCTTTTTATTAGGGGTTCTTTTTTCAAACCAGCACAACCTCACCGTATTCCTCTACCATCTTAGGGAAATCTCCAATTCTTACTGCAGAAAGAAAAACCAGCATATAAAATGATACACAACAACTCTTCCTCCTTTTGAATATCTGTATCTGCATGTAAAAACATCTCTTTCATTTTTCGGCATACAAGCCAGTTGTAACACTGAATCAGGATATTTTCAACTTGAACGAGAGATACTCACTCAAAACTGAGGCAAAACTAAAACATATCTTCAAAGTTGAGCCATATCCTCTACACAAGCACATTTCTAGAATTTTAACATCTCCACCAAGGCAAACCAGCCTTGTAAAAGTGAACGTCGTCATCCCATGAAATTTGACAGGCTTGAAGGCCAATAGCAACACTAGGCTCTTCTCCATGTTGTGCAATCCAATTTTCAACAGCCATTTCTTTTTCACTCTCGCTACTGAAATCTTTTTCATATTTTCCAAATGGATTAAGTCCAGGATTAGACATCTCTGCAATTGCAGCTGGCATATACATAGAATCACCAATTAACGGTGCCTTACAAGCAGCAAATTGAGCTCGAATCTGCATTAAAATTGAAGTCCCGATATCAGTACAAAAAGTAGTTTTGTCTTTTTAAGATAGTTGGATAAAAGAGATAATAAAATTTCCATTGTTCATTCATTAGGAATATAACCTTTGAAATACTCTAAATGGCTACCAACTGGTTCACCATTCATATAAAAGAATCTGAACATTCAGCTGTTGATACAAGATTTTTGCAGAGATAAAGATCCAGAAATGGATGGAGGGGAGAGGAGATTCTAAAATTGAATAACTCCTCGCTACTATCCTAATATTACATTCACAAATTGCTAGAACAATTTATTTTGTTTGTACTACTGTGATTTGTAGTAGCTGTATGATTGTTTCAGAGTTTGCTAGCAAAGGCATCTGGTCAACATGATACAGCTAATTAAGGCATATAAACCTTCTTTGGATTGGATTATGAACAACTTATTTAGGCTTATCTGTTGCCATAAGCACCTCTGAGGGTGTTTGGAAAAGGTTATAAAAGTAGCTTGTAACCATCCACAAGCTGTTTATAGCTTATGTTTCATAAGCTCTCAGCATTAGCTTAATGTTGTGGCATACATGGAGCTTATAGTCTGTAACTCAAAATTGTCTTGTCAACCTGTGTTTGAATCGCATATCTTGTTAACCATAGTTTGTTTCTTAATTATTTAAGTAATCATTTTGTGCTATGGTGATCAGTGAATTTTTAACTTTTCAACAGCCAATTTCAGATATATTATGACATTTTTAATTTTTTCTCAATAATAGCAAATGTAATGATACATTCAAACAATTCAACTTTTTGTATAAGCGTTCTCCAATATACATATCCAAACGCAAATAGTTTATTCAATATAAGCGTTTATAACATGAGCTATGATGCGATAAGCAGTTATGCTATAAGCGTTTAGATAAGTTGTTTATCCAAATAAGCACTTATGCTTTAATGGTCTACGTCAGTTCACCTGAGTAAAAGAATTACCAATAAACTGTGTTTTCGTTATTTTAGAACATTTGTACTTATTGTTACGTGTTGAAAATTAACAAAATATAACCCTTCGGAAAAAAAGCAAACAATACATAAAATGACAGATAACGGACCTGATGGGTTTTACCAGTAAGTAGGTTGATTTTACACTCATATGCATGATCTTGAGAAGGCCACCCACAATCTTCAACACAATATTTATCTCGAACAACAGTAGTTGGCCAGGGAACCTTTCTGCACTCCAAGACCTCAAGTTGACAACCATGCCATCCCTTGATAAAATCTGCACTCAATAAATCTACTGGGTTGAATACACAATATAAGTCCAATTTTTGGAAACTTTTTATCCACGCCAGAGAAAATAAATGTTTTACGATTTAACTTTGCAATGGAAATGCCTTTTCCCCGTTGACTACATACACTAGGTTAAGCAAATACATATTCAAATTATACTCAATCAAATAATATGCTCATTAGGTAGAAGGGTCGGCACTCACTCCGACAGCTGAAGCCCAAACGTTAAGGAAAGGATTATGGATGGATGATGGTGGCACAACTTGAATTCGCAATGGTTTCTTACAAACCATAGAACCACAAATAAACCATGTTCATCAAGGAGCAGCAATAACAAAAAAATGGTTGAAGTTCCACGGACCTCAACAAGGACAAACAAAACTAGCAAAAACGTACACCAGAAATGCGCAGAACAAGTGGCTCGTAAACACCTAAGACCCAAAGGTTGCACCAAATATAAATACTGCAAAACAGAAAGCCAGCGAATAGAGCAGCCAAAAATCAAACAGCAACTCAAGAAATTCAGAGAAGATAGAACCAACAACTAGCTCATACTTTTAAGAGCTCAGCAGCGGAATAGTGACGAGACGGGTCATGGATGATGATATCTCACTGATACCATGTTGAAGTAAGGGTAATTCAGATAAAATAAGGAACAGAGAAAATGAAGACTCTTGAAATATGAAATATGATTAATAATGATTGGATAATAACTAAGTAATACGAAAACTAATTTTAAGAGTTCAGAGAAAACGAGAGATATTCTAAGATTAAAAACACCTGTTATGAGATAAACTATAATATAAAGATATTGTAAGATACTTTTTTGTATTCTAACAGTTACCTTTAGAAATAAGTCTAGGAGCTCTGTTAATAGGACGCATATAGTGGCTTGTGATTCCAGTTGGTAAAGGAGAAGCTGCAAGAGCAAGATAAAGCTTCTTCACTTTTTTCTCCTGAAAAAGAAATACTTTGCACATTCAATAACATATGAACAACCTAATACCAGATAGATACACATAATTTGCACATTCACTTGGTGCGAAATGACTTCTTCTAGACAGTAGAAGCCATCTGATGACGAAAATCAAACAGCTCATGCCTTGTAAGATTGTTCCTTTCTAACTTCTACTAACTTCTAAGTCGTAGAACTAGAGAAGATTGCCCTGGTATAACATATGAAATAGCATCCCATACTTACCCTGATTTTGCCATGAAAGACAGAGCAATAATCTTTAGTCCTAGCTAATACCACACTGCACATAAATAACAGTACATTACATTATCTATCAAAGTACGGGTGACATGAAGCACTAGTTATTTTTAACATGAATGCATTACCAGCCTTCTGTGCAATTATCAATCTGATGAGTAGTCATCAGAGGGGTGGTCAATCCCAAGGCACGGGTTGCAAAGGTTGCACAACTTTCTTCAATGTTGTCAGTAGTACCACCAACCTAACCAAAAAAAATTGCAGATACTTTAAGCAATTAATTAACCATGTAAATCTTTCAAGACAAGTCGTACAGATTCTTAAATTCACGACTCTGTATTAGTAATCTAAATGCAATATCCCATTCAAAGCCAGCGTAGAATCCAGCAAAAGTAAAGATGTTTTGCAGACACTGCTTGAAACTTTTTTCCACAAACTGAGCATCAACAAGTTAATCATTCATGAGATTAATATATCTTTATTTTAACACTGTTTTCCAATACTATTACTGCTTGACAAGGACTGCACAAAAATGGACCTCAGCCTATCAAAAGATGGAGGATTTTGGTAGTTAGGAAATAGGAATCAGAATAAACATTTTAAATCTCCCTCTCCTGTAAACTTCCTCCTTGCTTGTAGAACTCATCAAACTTGGAACCATATTCTATCAGGTTTCAGGTCACAGGTACTCCATTATTACTTTTCCCTTAGCACAGATAAACAGACTTTCAACTTACTACATTTCCACCCTTAATCTTCGAAAGTAACCATCCCACATATCTCAATTAACCATAGAAAAACTGATTTTCAGTTTACTAAATCCAATTCCACCCATGTCAAACAACCTACTCATAAAACTAGTCTAGCTAATCTTAGCTAATCTTAATTTCAGACACAATCCAATCAACATCATGCTGAAGTTTTGGTGAAACCAAAAAGGATGTATAGAGAAGATAGTGAAATATGAGGAGTGGGGACTGATACTTACAAAATCTATTCGATAAAACTCATTACAATAACCAACTAGACTAATTTAGATAACAAGTTTCACTCAGATAATGTAAAACACGACCAAAATTAGAGGACTTACAGGACTTAGCACTGTTGTCTACAATCCAAAATTAGACTCCTAAATGCAAATTAGCAACTTTTTCTGAGTTCATAAATCAAATTGTAGGATTGTTTACATACCGAAGTACCAGCAGGTTTATCCAAAACTACATATGATTCCTCCACAGCTATGATCCTTGATCTCCAGTCAATCTCATAACACCTAAAAATGGCTTTAAAATGTCAAAGTCAAACATTATCATTCCTCTATAACCAAAAAGGCAACTCCAACGAACATTCTAATGTACCTAGGGAAGCGCTTGGGATGCACATGAACTCGCAAATACGTTCCTGGTTCAAAAAATTGATCCACGTGAGTTACACGGAAAGTCTTCTGCGCCTCTCGTACAGTTTTGCCTTTAATGGAAGCTCTCTTTCGTAGAAGCGATGGTTCTGTTACTTCTTTGAATATCCTAATTTGTTCTTCAGTAGCATTAGGAGGAGGCTGCGGACATACAAGAGCATAGTATACAGCTCCGAATTGGATTAAATCTGCAACAAACCTTCACACAATAAAACTTAGCATTTAATCCAATTTGTGTGAAGATAACACAAGAAATAACTTCAAAATTTGTATATGAAATGCGGAGAAAGAGAGTGCTGCTCTTACAAAGGAGGAAGATCCAAAGCCTTGCAAATGTAATCTAAAACAGGTCCTTCTTCTGAAACGACTAAGTGTTCAATTCTTGGTGGAGATTTGTGCGTTGGACATGGAAGCAATCGATCATACTTTGTGTAGCTTGAAGAAAAGCTAAGTCTCAGTTTCAAGCAAAAAGTGAAGGAAGTAGAAGGACATTGATAGTGATTAGTGAAAGTACCTATTAGAAGAAGTGGTGGTAGTTGAGTTTCTGGCGTCGATTGTTGAGGATACAGTTTCCCCGGCGAGTGCAGTGTAACTGTTATTCGAACTCCGACAGCACCAACTAAAAACATGTTTGTGGAGGTGCTTGTTAAGCGAAATACGAACCGCGCGCGCCGCCGAGGGCACGGCAAAGCTATGACAGCCTCCGGCGAATAGCATTGACGCCACCGCCGCGGAACCCATTTTGCTATCTTTTCTCCTTTTTTTTGTCACGTTATCTTCTCTCTTCGATTCCGAACGTTTCCTTCGCTTATTGGGTTGAACCGCTGAGGTGGGCTTTGAAATTTAAAAGAGGCCCATGCTTCTCCCATTCCTCCCCTACTCACTATACACCCTCTAAGGCTCTAACTTCAAAAATCCCAAAAATACTCCCACCCAAAACCACTATATCACACACTCTCCCTCTCTAACACCTTCACACCCCCTTTCTCCTTGCCACCGAACCCTAACCTCTCTCACTCTCCATCGCCCTTCTCAGTCACTCTCTCACCCTCCATCACCTCTCTCACTCCCTCTGTCACACACATTCTCTCACCCATGCTCCATCGCCTCTATCACTGTCAAGGTATGTTGCCACTCTTTCGTTTCCCCTATTTTTGTTACGCGTTCGTTCTTTTTTTCTATGTTAGAGCTTGGTTTGGTACATACGTACCAAACCATTTTTAAAAATTCAAAATTACAATGTCCGGCAGATTGCTAACGAACGAGTTCGGTGCGTGTCTGTCGTACTTCATTTTTTAAAAAAATTTGCAAATGCAAGGTTCGGTACACCACCACTGAATCTGTATGATTGGTTAGTGTTGAACCAGTGTGTACTTTCTGATCTTGTAAATGGGGTTGAATAATGTTGTTTACTGGTTGTTTAGGTATGGCGAAGACCAGAGGTGGGCATTCACAGTCCCAGCCTGAGCCTCGCCGAATGAGGCTACCTCCTACTATTTCAAATTGGAAAAGGAAGGAGGATGAATGCGTCGCTAGAGTCGGACCCAGCCGCAGGCACGTGGACTCGGATGCACTAGTAGAGTTTGATATTGACATTGGACCGAACATTGAGCATGATGCTGTTAATCCTACTATTGATCTTGTTGGGCCAGTAATCTTACTGGTGATGTTCATGCTGGTGATGATCATCAGCATGTTGCGTACGTCGTGGTCGTCACTCCAAATCTCCATAGTTGAATAGCCAATGTGAATGTATTTCCATCATGGTGCGTATGTCGTTGTCGCTCCGAATTTCCATAGCTGATTAATGAATAGTGTCGTTATCTCCATAACTGGGCTTGCGGTAAGTAATACTACTTACCTGTTTAGGCCACTCTCCCTCTCGAACCTTCTTCTCTGCCATTTCCTTCAACTCCGTCAAAGTGATGTCCGTTTTCATGTTACAGAAGACAAGATTCCGACATTGAAACCAAACACCATCTTATTTGGATGTGATACTTCCATGGTGATGAAGGACAGTCAGAAAGGCGTCATATGAGAACTTGGTTGATGTCAACTCCATATCCAATTCAGAAGGTGGGGGTGTTTGTGAAGAAGCAAAGATGTTGGTGGAGGGTAGTGTGAAAGGGATAGGTAAATCTGAGACCATATTTATAATGGATGTCGTCAAATGTGAGCCGATGATTTTAATTTTTGATCGTAAATCTAAGTCGTTTAAATTTTATCCATTATGGCACATTTTTCAAAGGAAATGTCATCCTTGACTGATTGTAGGGCGTCGATACAAAGTGCTGGTGGAATCTGAGACGTTGAAAGATTCAAGATATCTGATACAGGTATGGTAAACTGTGGGCCCATTATAAGGGCTTGAATGTTGGGCGTGTTGTTGGGTTAACAAACAGCAAATGAATATAAACTTGGAACTTCCTCACCTCCCCACTTTTAACACTACCCCTTATGCTTCCTCACCTCCCCACTTTTCAGATTTTCCCAAAATATTCCTAACTTAGAACTTCCTTGTTCCTTCCCACTCTTCCATCTCCCTTCTCACACCTCCCTCTGCCTCATTCCCCTCTCCCTCTTCCTTCTTCTTTATCGCAATAAGCTCATCATAAAGTTTATGGAAATGAGTTCTCACAATTCAATATATTGTTACCAAGAGGATTTGATATCAATATACCAAAACGGGTGATAACTCATTCACACTACGCGCTCGGTACCAAGATACTGAGTGATTTTGATATCTAGATACTGAATTCTCCCAATAACAAGGAGCGTGTTGAAGTTATAGGAAAAATAATTAAAAAAAGTCGCACAAGGGTATTTTCAAATAGAGGTATTTTGGAAGTTTAGGTATGACGGGAGTTAGGAAACTATGAAGCTGGGAGAGGAAGTGCTAAAAGAAAAACTCAACCTAATGTTAAAGCTCCAAAAAAAGATTTGCCTTTTACATTCATGATATATATAGCACTTCAAATATATAATGTGCCAAAAAGATAAGGAATCCAATGTCAAACTAAAAGACAAAATAGAAGAACATCAAATGGTGACTCATAAGGAATAAGGAATATAGAATGATGACTCATATGCCTTCTAGATCTTCTTCTTGGGTCACATACTCGCTTAGATGTTTTGGGCTTCTTTCTCTTGAGTTGGGTCATTACTTCATTCTTCTTGGATCATTACACTCTATCGCAGAAATTGAATTAATATTATGATCACCACACCTTGTAACTGTCATCTGGCTGTAAATATGCCAACATTATTTTGTCTGCATGAAACCTTCGTTGTTGGATCATCTGCTGACAGAATAATAAGTGTTTGACTTAGTGCAAATAAATGAGAGGTTATAAACAAGAGAAAACTACATCACTGACAATATGTTTGACTTAGTGTAAGTAATGACAACAAGATGAGGAATGAGGATGCATGCATGTTTATTTTCCAAACTAGCTAGCTGTATTTGATTTCTTACACCACCTTGAGAGCGATTTCAATGATGTGTTTTGTTGTGATTGTGAATACTGAATAGAGCTAAAACAACCCAAAATAATTCTTTTGTTTAACAGCTAAAGTTATCTTTGATATCCTGCTGTACGTGAGGTGTATTTTAAAAACACCTAGTGGTGTTATTTAACTTCAATTTGCTGTTTGTATTTGCTTTGTCTAAATTTATTGATTTAGCTAGATGCTACTAATAAACTTCTAGCTATCCAAAAAAGAAAAACTTTGATAGAGTAATAGTTTTTTTCAGCTCGGATTACATTTGCCTCCTGAGGAACATTTCCCTTGGATTACATGTAACTAATGCATGCATTCAAAGATGCTTTCAAAGGTAGAGAAAGAGCGTAGAACAGAAAAATAGATGAGAAATAAATAAATTTGTCATAGTGGTTTGGGCCTAACTCAACCCCACCAAATCGGCTTGTAAGGTGAGGGTTGCCTCCTATTTATAAACTCTTTTTCAGGCCGTATCACATCCGATGTGAGACTCTTAACACCCCCCCTAGGGAATAGACATCTGGAGCGTGACTCGACGGATATTGGATAGACTCTGATACTATCTTAGAATGTGGTTTAGGTCTAACTCAACCCCACAACAAAATCGGCTTGTAAGGTGAGGGATGCTTCCCACATATAAACTCTTAACACACCCCGTCATGCCCAAGAATAGACATCTGGAGCATGACCCGAGTGGCCCAGAAATAGATATCTAGACGTGACCTGACAACGGGTGGCCCAACGGATCTTGGATAGGCTCTGATACCATCATAGAATATGGTTTGCGCCTAACTCAACCCCACAAAACCGGCTTGTAAGGTGAGGGTTGCCTCCTATTCATAAACTCTTTTTCAGGCCATATCACATCCGATGTGAGACTCTTAACAATTTGAATTATGATTTATATTATTGGAGAAAGTCAAGACGAAAGCAAAATAAAGAAACGAGAAATATCGATTATTTTGAAACTACAAAAATAGCCCTAAAAGAACCCTTGTTTAAGTTTTGTTTATTTTTTTTATACGCAAAAATTATATTAAGGGAGACCATTAAAACTTGTTTGGGCCAAAACCCCAGGAAAAAGACCTAAGGAGAAAAAAGTATCCAAAAAGAATGAGACAAAAGTACAAATTACACTGCATTAGCTTAGTAATTTATGATATTACCTAATTTATATAGTTTTTTAATTAGTACATGATCTATCGGAATATCAAAACCATAAATAAAGTAATTAAAAAAAGCATTGTATTATTAAGGTAATTTAGCATTACCCATGCATTAGCTTCTAATGGTTAAAGCACCTACCTTCCTTATTCTAGCTGTTACGCATTGTTTGGGAGATGGTCCCAAGTCGCGTAGTTGTTAAGGTAATTTAGCAAGTAACTCAAACGAGTTAAAAGAAAGAAGATTTAAACAGAAAATTAAGATATGATTCTCCTACATTCTCATAAAAAAAAAATGTGGCAGTACTTCTCTTTAACATCACATGCACCATCCTAAATTTCATCCTGCCAATTGAGATCCTCCTATGAGATCCATCGTTTGTCGCGAACCCCAAATCAAAGACAAAACAACACTACTAAAATCTTCGGTATCTATGTTTTCAGCACAAAATAGACAGCACATATTTGACAAGTCATTCATTGCACCCCTCTTGTGTTGTAACATGCAAAAAGTTGGTGGAGATTTTCTCTAGTGGGGCATGTACTGGTTTCCTATAAAGGTTGCACCAGCTGGCATCTGCATATTAATTGAAATCTATGGTTGATTTGGTTAGGAGTAAACGACAATATCGAAAACAAGTGTTGAAAAAATAAATAAAAATAGTAAGAAAATAAGAAAACTTTGTATATTTTTATCAAAAAATAGAAAGAAAACTTAATATATTTTTAGCTAAATAGCACTTTTCGTCATTTATTTTTGACAAAAATTTCATTTTGGTACATGTCAAAAAAAAAGTTTCATTTTGGTTATTTATCTATTTTTTCTCGTTTTCGTCTCTCATCTTTTATTGCGTTTCAGTTTGGTCCCTTTTAGTGTCTTCCATCCATTAAAGTTAAAAGACACCACGTTGGCCATTAACAGACGTATTAAGTGTCATGGTTGATATGTATTCCATTAAATGATAGACATTTCTTTTTTTTAAAAAAAATCAAAAACATAAAATTATTTCATTTTGCATTTCTGATTTCAATTTCATGTTTGATTTTGCACCAATTTCATTGAAATATCCTGGTTGCATTTGAGTATTTTGCAATTGTTTTTGTGCAATTTGGTTGATATTGAAGCATTTTAGCCTCCCACAAAATCCAAACCTGTTTTTCGACTAAAAACACATTTTTAAGATAAGTTGTACAACTTTTTTGTGCAAATCGATGGTGAATTCGTAATTCTTGTTAAATTTCGGTCAAGTTAGATACAAATTTTGTTTGATTTGGTGCTGCTTTGAACATTTTACCATTGTTGACTTAAAGCTTTTGATTCTTCATCTTTAACCTTGGTTTTCCAGAATCATTTATTCTTATGAGTGCTTTTTGTGTCCTAAAACTTGCATAATCAGATTCTTTAGGAAATTTTGAGCGAAATGGACACCAATTTTTTGTAATTTGATTTAGTATAACACGAGATAAACTTGTTACAAGAAATCATTATTTTGTTGGTGTTCTTGCAACTGTTCTTCAATATTGTTTGTTATATACTTCAAATTGTGTTAGTGAATTCTTTATAGCTCTTTTTTCAGTGATTCAAAAGTCGGGTTACTTGTCTCAAAATCTAGTATTATTTAAGACATTGAAAAAAATATTCTGAAAAAAATAAATAAAATACTGCAAAAAAAAAAACAAAAAATAGTACAATAGTCAAATGAAAAAAGCAAAAGCCTAATCATAGGAGCATCAAAAAAATTCCAAAAGTTCCAAAAAAAAAATCATACGCATAATAAACATTTTTTCGATCGTTGAGAAATTTTCTCAAAATTTTTTGGGGACATTGGCACCATATTTGTTTTAAACTTATCTTTAAATACTCCATATATGGTTTAGCGTTCTGAATTTTTTGCTTTTGATTTTGGTCTTCAAAATTCGCCATTAATTAATACAGATCTCGATTTTGTGGTCAATCATTATTCGTTTCAATTTGGCCCTCTATGTTTTCTTTCAATTTGGTCCCCTATATTTTCTTTTAGTTTCAATTTAGTCCCTATCAATAACCAAAATTACTATGACAAACTTAGAAATTTTGAAGACCAGAATCAAAAGCAAAAAAAAATACTAATTGTATGAATTTTTCTAGAATATTTGGAATTTTTTTTATGCTCCCGTGATTTGTTTTTATTTTAAAAAAGTAATTTATAGTTTTTTTATTCCTTATATTTATATTTTTAAAAATTAATTTTATAGTTTTTAACTAAATGAAAATTTTTATAAAATAAAACTAGATATCAAATTTGGCTATTTTATAAATAAAAATATGTTCAATTAGTATTTTTTGAAAATTTAAAAACTAAAATAATGATGTATATATATATATATATATATATATATATATATATATCTTCGATTCTACACCTTTATATTCTATAAGTGTTTCCCCCACAACAACTCAAAGATTCTGGATCCGTCCTTGAGTGAGGGTGAGGGTGGGTGAGAAACCGCTTAATCCGTCAGAAATTACCGACAGAAATGTGGTTCGTCCGTAAGTTTGGGCGCAATCAGATGATCCCTTAAATACCGACAGTCAGTCATATTTAATTTCTCATTGTCTTTTCCGCCAGTAAAGTTAGAAGTGTCTCAGGGGTCTTACCGACCGCTTTTTTCGTCAGTAATGTCAATGTTTCTGACGGAAAACCCATATTTATCTGTAAGTAAACTGAGTAGGTTATTCTTGTAGTGTTAGCTAACCGATCAATAACTTCAAGTTAGAATCAATTCTACTTTAGAACACTGATATATCAAAATCTTCGAATGGAAAATAATGGATTCAATATATAGTTGGTTAAGACTTTTCCCAATAAAAAACTTCACCGACTAGCCTAAGCTATGCCTAGTTTCTTAACGTATATTTTTTAGTGGGTTAATTTTAGGGCTAGACGCCTCTATCTAAGATAAGGAAAACTTTTGACTTTTTTAAACACTTATGAAGGTTTTTCTTACATACATCATATTGCCAAAATAAGAAGCAAAGTTACATACCCAAATCCTTATCATCTTCCAATATGAAAAATATATTGTAAAAAAACCATGCCTGTGTGTTTTCTTTTTTGAAAAATACCACACGTTTTTTTTATCATAACAAGATTAATTAGGAAATATATAGTGTAATAACGAAAAAAGGAAAAGTAACTGAAATTAAAAAAAACGTGCAAATCAATGATATGTTATCAAAATAGATATTAGTAAAAATCGTTACCTAACAATTCATGATAAAATGTTCTCAAAAATAATTATGGTAATGTTTGAAAACTCAAAAGTATAACTAATTTTGTAAGACAATTTTTGTTTTGGATAATTTACGTAAACACTAATCTTAAATATTTAAGCATTTGGAAAAGAAAGAAAGCGAAATAAAACTACCAAAGTTGAATGGTTACGTGGAATAATTTCATATCAATAGGAGGGGGGGACACACAACAAAAAATATACTTTAATAGACAGACCACATGCATGATGCATCCGTAAGAAAACACAAAGAAGATGCAATATTGCACACTGATTATCACTTGTACTGTCACTTTAGTGCAGTTGAGCTTGAAATATATATTGGCAATATCTTTAGTTCTTTGTCCAGAGAGAAGATATGTCGCATCGACAAGTCATTCATAGAAAGTTAGAGAAATATGGTAGTAGTTAGTTCGTCTCTGACTCAGACCAACATCTTACTATATTTTTTTGTTCATATTCCGCTCATTCTCCGAGCCAAATCTTGGACACCACATTTTTATTCAAAACCTATTTCTCGCTTCCCTACCAAACTGAACCATGACTCTGGTACCAGATTAATGAGCTGGCCAATGAAACGAATCACCTAGTTAACAAGCTTTTTTTTATTTACTGATTTTTTTGAATCTTTTATCAAAGGAATTTCAATTTTTTTGGGTAGATGCCATTGAAACTCATACACAACTACAAGATCTTAGTTTGAATCCAGGACAAAGTCAAAGTGTTTGGTAACTATTAAGTCATTTTTTAACAAGCTTATAGCATTTTTCCATACGGTACTTGAACTAACATTTGAACTTATAACGCTTAGCGTTTGATTTCTCTCGCTTTTAGGCCTATTATTTTAATTGAATTCCTTATTTTATCTTGTACTAAGTTAGTATTTTCTCTCATTTTTAAGTATTAATTAAAAATAATCGTTTATGTCATTATATATAGGGGTGGATTCACCTTTGTATGTAATTGGGAGTATTTGTCGCCACTTGAAAATTATTTTTGTTAGAAATATATGTAAAAAATTATTTTGCCTCCATAATAAATAAGAATGGTCCCCATTAGATAATTTTTTATAATCATATATAAAATTCACAAGAGATAAATCAAAAAAGAGAATAAGTCGATACTAGTTTTATTTCACAGCTAGTACACGTACTAGTTTTATTTCACGACCAACTAACTAAAAGTTTATGATCTGTGCCTTAGATGTCCTTGCTTACTGTTTTCCAGGTCTTAGATCTCTGTATGCCTTGGTCGTTCAGCTAGCCCTGCTCCAGCGGGCGGGTGTACCTGCGATAACACTCCGACGCCCAAGTCAGGGAAGGACGAGCAAAAATATAGGTATTGATGAACAGTGTGTACCTGACAACTGACGCAATGACTGCTTAAATAGTGAGCGTGGGTCGTGCTCGGCCGTTGGATGGACGTACGGACAGATCAGGGCCGTTGATGCGGTTCTTTGCTTTCTGCCCCATGGTTGGGCCGATCTAGCGCCACAGCACTGGATAGTGGGCTTCGGCCCACTCCAGAACAGTTTATTTACTAACTTATCAATTATCGGCTACTTTTACCAAAACAAAAAATTTAATTAATGATAGTATTGCATAGCTATATAATGAATATAATTGTGGATTTCGCTTTGTGCAAATGCTTCAAATTTAAAAATTAAAAGCATAATAAAGGTTTTCAACTTTTGATTGTATATCCATATCTATTATCTAACGTGGCTTGTCACTTGCGCGCGCAAGTGACAAGTTTTTTGTTTTTTTTTTATTTCAGATTTTTTGTTTTTGTTTTTTGTTTCTTTTTTTTTCTCTTCTTTTTTTCAGTTTTTTTTGTTACTTTTTGTTTTTTGCTTTAGTTTTTTTTTTTCTTTTGTATTTTAAGAAGTACTTTACGGTATCGAAAAATTTTAAATGTTTAAATATGCAAATTTTGTTCTTCAATAATCAATTAGATGGAAAAAAATTTAATTTCATAAAAAAATACGTAAAGTGATATGCTAAAAAGTATGCTTTGGTGTACTTGATGGTGAAAAAAATTATTTTGTAACAAAATACGTAAAGTGAAATGTTAAGCAGTGTGTTTTGAGATACTTTGGGATTCGAAAAAAAAAACTAACTTTTCAAATATCAGAAGTTTTTTCGTATATAAACCGGTTTGGTAAAAAATAATAAGTTTGTGAAAAAATAATAATCTTCTTATTTAATTTATAGTTTTAATTTAATTTTTATTTTCGGAAGCTTCAGTTACATTTACAATAGATCCCTCAATCGCACACTTTCTACTTTCTATAGATGCTTTTATTTTATTGGTAATTTCTATCCAACCCAACACGATACCACGTGTTTCATTTTCTATTTGTGTTTTCTTTTTTATATTGGTCATTTCGCCTCAACGGGTATTAAAACTATTCTATTTTCTCATGGGTTTTCCTTCAACCATGCATGATACCCATCGTGTTTCACTTTTTAATTGTGTTGTCTTATTTTTCTATTTATGGGTTAATTTTTTATATTTGCATTTGATGAGTGTGAATTATGTTATTAAATTTTTTTTCTTATTTTATCTATGGAGGATGTGTGTCTTTGTTAATGTTCCTTTTAAAATTGATAATCTTTTTATTTAATTTATATTTATATTTAAGTTTTATTCACAGTTATTAGATTTTATATTTTGCTAACTAACACAATTTGCCCAATGGGATAGGCTATCCTAGGGCACGAGAGTCGATCCCGTGCTCCTGAGTTTGATTCTCAT
This sequence comes from Astragalus glycyphyllos, assembly GCA_963573325.1. Classification (NCBI taxonomy): domain Eukaryota; kingdom Viridiplantae; phylum Streptophyta; class Magnoliopsida; order Fabales; family Fabaceae; genus Astragalus; species Astragalus glycyphyllos. Next base: position 8,831,298 of record OY754311.1, read on the forward strand.
CGTTGACAAACTCTGTGTTGGCCAGTGCGAAATTTGCTTTCAAGCACGATGGGATATTAGTCTTTCAGCTTGGCATGTTGGCGCCAAATTGCTTTTTTTTTTGCTTTGTTTTTGTTTTCTTTTTTTTTTTCCTTTTTTTTTTTTTCAATTCCTTCTTTCTTTTTTTTCTTTTATATATTAAGGTTTTGGGTTAAGGAGTACTTTACCGTCTTGAAAATTTTAATATGTTTACCTATGTGGAGTTTATTATTCAATAATCGATTGGATAAAAAAACTTCATTTTATGACAAAGTACTTAAAGTGATATCCTAAAGAGTGTAATTTGGTGTACTTTATGATTTAGAACAAATTTTAATTGTTCAAATACACAAAATTTGTTCCTTAATAACCGGTTTGGTTAAAGAAAAATCGTCATAAAGTTCAAATTAAACAAAAAAGGATAAGTTCAGAGACTCAATGGAAGTTGTTCTAATTAGTCTCGCTTTTAGTATTTGATTGTAAATAGTATTAGATGAGTATATAGAAGAGGACAAATATTGGTTTTTTTGTTTTGTCTGTTGAAATCCTATGGTTCAACTTAAATCCAAACTTATTTAATTTATAGTTATAATTTAATTTAATTTATAATTATAACATTAGTAACCAACACCATTGGCACATTGACATAAGCTACCTTGGGACACGGGGGTCAAAATTTGCGCAATGGACAAACTTGGTTTCTATGTTCTTCTATTTTATTCAAATATGCGAACTTCTTTCTTCAAAAATAGTTTCAACTTTGTATATATGCTTCTATTTTATTGGTGGTTGTAAATCAAACTCTGCATGATACCTATACGTACGTGTTTCACTTTCTAATTATGTTGTCTTATTTTCTCTTTAATTATGTGTTAAGTTTTTATATTTACATTTGATAAATATAGATAACGTTATTACAGTTTTTTAAACTTTTTCTTCTAATTGTCTATGGATGTTCAATTTCAATGTATTTGTTGTTATTAATATGCTTTACGTTTTTTTTCTTATTGTCTATGGATGTTGAATTTCAATGTCTTTGTTAATGTTTCTTTTTAATTTTATAATATTTTTATTTAATTTATAGTTTTTTAATTTAATTTTTATTTACGGGAATTTCAGCCATGTTTACAATAGATCCCCTCTTCGCCCTCTTTCAACTTTCTATAGGTGATTCTATTTTATTTGTGGTTTTCATCTAACTCTGCACGATACCCACGTGTTTCACTTTCTATTTGTGTTGTCTTCTTTATTTTTGTCATTTCTCATCAAACGGTATTAAAAACATACTTTAACTGGTGTTTAAATTTTTACATTCTTTCAACGGGAACTTCAGCCACATTTATAATATAACCTCCACCATCTTCTTTCAACTTTGTATAATTGCTCCTATTTTATCATGAGTTTTCATACAACCATGCATGATACCCACGTGTTTTAGTTTTTAATTGTGTTGTCTTCTTTTCTTTCTTATTATGGGCTAAGTTTTTATATTTACATTTGATAAATATGGATTATGTTATTAAAAGTTTTATACATTTTCTTCCCATTATCTATGGATGTTTAATTTCAACGTTTTTAGTCAATATTGTTTTTAAATTTTATAATCTTCTTATTTAATTTATAGCTATAATTTATTTTCAATCCACAATTATTTGACTATATATTTTAAAAACCAACATCATTGGTCCACTGACATAAGCTGCCCTGGGGCACGGGGTCGACTTAGTGCTCCCGAGTTTGATTCCTGCGGTAGACAGAAAATTGTTGTCTTGAATGAATGGTTTATTAAAGAGGTTTTCCCCTTCTGGTTTTACTTTAATTTTGCTAACTAAAAATTAGTCAACCCCGTGCGTAGCACGGGTCAGGCGGCTAGTATGAATAACTAAAATGTACAAAAATAGTATCGTTGTCGTGTTTGTCAAATTTGTTTGGCAATGCATACGAAAATATATAAATAATTGAATTGAATGAGGGGATCACAATGCAAAAATGTTAAAGTGTACACAGAGGAAAAACTGTTAAAAGTATGAAACGTCGTTTGTCATCATTTCCACAATTATAACAATAGAAAAAATATACAAAAACTTTTGTTCCGTAACTAGCAGTGTTGGGCTGATTACGTCGGTGGTCTCTTGCGGTATGGTTTGATGTCAACGAGCGCCCGGGAGGGGGACCTGCGAAGCCACTCCGACGCCCAAGTTAGTATTGAGAGTAGGTGAGTGATTTAGCAAGGAATGAGAGTGTACCTCATTATGGCAATGTGAGCTAGTATTTATAGGAAAGCGTGCCCATTGTGAGCCGTTGGATTGAACGAGTTGATCTGAGCCCTCCAAATATGGGAGTCATAATTGGGCTTGTAGATTGTGGATATGGACCAAAGTGATTGGGCCAATCCATGTTCAATTGCTGAATGAGCCTCGGTGCCCAGTCCAGAACAGTTTCCCCCCAAGCCGAGATTATTCCGAATGATGGTCTTGGCTTGAAGCATTTTTGTCGGTTCGTCCAACGTGTCGGGAGCTTAGCCCTCCAAGGTGTCGTGTGATGATGTCTTGGCACCTCTATGTTGTCGTGGGACTAAGCATCCTCATGGTGCTGTGTGATTGTGTCTTGGCACCTCCATGGTGCCGTGTGCTAGGCGTCCTCTATGGTGTCGTGTCTAGGCTTTGGCCACCCCATGGTTTTATGGGCATGATTTTGTGCATGGTGGAGAATAAGACTCTTGGTGACCACACACTTCATTTTCAACTTGGATCCATCCTCTCTTACCTCTCTCCTTGGTAAGCATTTTCATTCTCTTTTCTTTGGTGCATAGGCATTGCGTCGGGTCCACAATGCGTCTGCACACGACCGGTCGAATGCCAGGTTGTGTCCCTTCCATGTACTACCATTCAGGCAATTTATCGAACACCTGATGGGCAAGGCAATCCTGGTAGGGTGCATAGTTGTGTTGCATCCAGACCCTGCCTTTCAGGCAATTTATCAAACAGCTGGTGGGCACCTCGTGGCACCTGGTCAGAGTGGATGAAGATAGAATTTTGAAAGAGTGGATAAGGCTTTTAGGACCACACAAATTTTTCCTTTGAAGCTCTCCCTCATTTCTCTCTTGGTAAGTGTATCTTCCTTCATCCTCTTTTATCTCTTTTTAACATTATATGCTACCATTGCATGCTTCATGAGAATGTTAGCTCTTAGTGACAAAAGAATGTTGATGCCTCATGGCATTGGTCTTCCATAAAAGTTATAGGTGACAAGGGAATGTTGGTGCCTCATGGCCTTGTGTTGATCAAAATCACACCCCAAACTCATAAGTTTTTGCGAAAAATGGAACCATATGGGGGATAGCCCTCGGACACCGGCGCACCTCCTCGCAAACCGGCAGGGTGCCGGGCTCCAATTCCCGCGTGCACCCCCCTCTCCCAAACCGGCAGGGTGCCGGGTTCCAACTCCCGCGCGCACCCCCTCGTAAACCGGCAGGGTGTCGGGTTATAACACTCACGCCCGCGTGCACCCCCCTTGCAAACCGGCAGGGTGCCGGGCTCCACACCTCGCGCTAGCGCGCCCCCGGACACCGGCAGGGTACCGGGTTCCCCACGTAAATCGACAGGGTGCCGGGTCTTGCGTTTTTCATCGGACGCTTCGAGTGCATCCACCAAACCGGCAAGGTGCCGGGTTATGCGCCTTCGTGTGCTTTCTCCAAACCGACAGGGTGCCGTCTGATGCGCCTACCCCGGCAGGGTGCCGGGTTTCGTCACCCTTGCGCGCCTTTGTGCGCGTTTGTGTGCCTTCGTGGACATTTGCCCCTGCTGTGAACATCTCATGGTGTTGGGCTTTGAATCTTTATTTTGTTCAATTATTTCCTTGACGTGTTTTGAAGACGTATGTGCTTGACCTTTGCCTTCATGTGCTATTTCCAACCCCGGTGGGGTGCCGGGGTTCGTTGCCCCATCGTTGGCACTTAGTTTTGACACTTAGTAAAATTCTCATGAATTTTTAGTCTTTGACACTTAGAGAAATGCTCATGAATTTCTTTCTCTTTGACACCTTAATTTTTCAGTGCTCGCTCCGGACACCGACAGGGTGCCGGGGTTCAATTCTTTCCTTCGCGCAAGCCCCGGACACCGGCAGGGTGCCGGGGTTCAACTTCTACTCTTGCGAGCGCCCCGGACACCAGCAGGGTGCCGGGGACAAATCATGGTGCCGGGGTTGGAGACGTCAGAATTGGATCTTGAGCTTAACAGAAGAATTGTATCTCTGCTTATTAGCTTTCCAATGCATGCTCACACGCCTCCATCGGATAAACTTGGACGAAGTTATGGCCTGGAGACTAGACAGCCCTCCCAGATGCCGCGAAAACCGGCAAGGTGCCGGGTTACAAGGTGCCGAGTTACATATCATGGTACCGGGGTTGGAGACGTCAGAATTGGATCTTGAGCTTAACAGAAGAATTGTAACTCTGCTTCTTAGATTTCCAACGCATGCTCACACGCCCCCATAGGATAACCATGGACGAAGTTATGGTCTGCAGACTAGACAGCCCTCAAGGGTGCCGCGGAAACCGGCAAGGTGCCAGGTTACAAATCATGGTGCCGGGGTTGGATACGTCTGAATTGGATCTTGAGCTTAACAAAAGAATTGTAGCTCTGCTTCTTATCTTTCCAACGCATGCTAACACGCCCCCATCGGATAACCATGGATGAAGTTATGGTCTGCAGGCTAGACAGCCCTCAAGGGTGCCGCGGAAACCGGCAAGGTGCCGGGTTACAAGGTGTCGGGTAACAAATCGTGGTTCCGGGGTTGGAGAAGTCAGAATTGGATCTTGAGCTTAATAGAAGAATTGTAGCTCTCCTTCTTAGCTTTCCAACTCATGCTGACACGCCCCCATCGGATAACCATGGACGAAGTTATGGTCTGCAGACTAGACAGCCTTCAAGGGTGCCGCGGAAACCGGCAAGGTGCCGGGTTACAAATCAGTGTTCCGGGGTTGGAGACTTCAGAATTGGATCTTGAGCTTAACAGAAGAATTGTAGCTCTCATTCTTAAATTTCCAACGCATGCTCACACACCCCCATCGAATAACCATGGACGAAGTTATGGTCTTCAGTCTAGACAGCCCTCAAGGGTGCTGCGGAAACCGGCAAGGTGCCGGGTTACAAGGTGCCGGGTTACAAATCGTGGTGCCGGGGTAGGAGACGTCAGAATTGGATCATGAACTTAACAGAAGAATTGTATCTTTGCTTCTTAGCTTTCCAACGCATTCTCACACGTCCCCATCGGATAACCGTGGACGAAGTTATGGCCTGGAGACTAGACAGCCCTCCCGGTTGCCGCGAAAACCGCCAAGGTGCCGGGTTACAAATCATGGTGTCGGGGTTGGAGACGTCAGAATTGGATCTTGAGCTTAACATAAGAATTGTAGCTCTGCTTCTTAGCTTTCCAACTCATACTCACACGCCCCCATCGGATAACCATGGACGAAGTTATGGCCTGGAGACTAGACAGCCCTCCCGGATGCCGCGGAAACCGGCAAGGTGCCGGTTTACAAGGTGCCAGGTTGCAAATCATGGTTCCAGGGTTGGATACGCCTGAATTGGATCTTGAACTTAACAGAAGAATTGTAGCTCTGCTTCTTAGCTTTCCAACTCATGCTCACATGCCCCCATCGGATAACCATGGATGAAGTTATGGTCTGCAGACTAGACAGCCCTCAAGGGTGCCGCGGAAACCGGCAAGGTGCCGGGTTACAAGGTGTCGGGTTATAAATCGTGGTTCCGGGGTTGGAGAAGTCAGAATTGGATCTTGATCTTAACAGAAGAATTGTAGCTCTCCTTCTTAGCTTTCCAACGCATGCTGACACGCCCCCATCGGATAACCATGGACGAAGTTATGGTCTGCAGACTAGACAGCCCTCAAGGGTGCCGGGTTACATGGTGCCGGAATAGAAATCATTGTGCCGGGGTTCGATATGTCAAACCCGGAAGGGTGCCAGCCTTCGTTGGTGCAGGGGTTCATACCCAAAACCCGGTAGGGTGCCAGCCTTCGTTTCCACATGGCACCTCATGGTCAAGTATATTTGCCTAAGGGGTTATTGCCATCAAAGTCAGCTTGAATTATACCCTTGGCGCAGTTTACCAGGACTCGGCCCGGATATAACTCGCCCAAGGGGTTGTGACCACCAAGGTCACTTGAAGTATACCCTTGGCACAGTTTACCAGGACTCGGCGTGGATATAACTCGCCCAAGGGGTTGCCACCACCAAGGTCACTTGAAGTATACCCTTGGCACAGTTTACCAGGACTCGGCCCGGATATAAGTCGTCCAAGGGGTTGTAACCACCAAGGTCACTTGAAGTATACCCATGACACAGTTTACCAGGACTCGGCCCGGATATAACTCGTCCAAGGGGTTGTGACCACCAAGGTCACTTGAAGTATACCCTTGGCACAGTTTACCAGGACTCGGCTCGGATACAACTCGTCCAAGGGGTTGCGACCACCAAGGTCACTTGATGGAAAGAATCACGAGATTCCTGCCTCGGTATGTAGGGAAGATGCTAATGATCATGGTGGCTCTCATTGATTACTCTGTTACCGACAATCTTTATTTGTCTCGGCATGCCATGGCACTCTTGACTCCATTACTAGGATTCTAAGGGGTGTATTTAAAAAGACCGTCTTGGGAAGATGATTCTAGTTTAGAGCTAATGATGAGGCTTCCTCTGTGAGCCAGGTAGTCCCTTCCTACGGGGTATGTCGGGTCTCAAACTTGTTTCGTTCTGCCCCCAGCTATGGAGTTGGACCTTTTTCTTTCTTAATATTAATGGATTTTCTTTGGAACCAGTGTTAATGTTGGTGAGCTAGAGCAAAAACTGTACTTGCAAAATGAACTTTTGTTAATCTTTCATATCGAGCTTTTACATTCTGCTTTTGTGCCCAAACAACAAAATTCTTAACTAGTCCTAGCTCTAGGTTCAGGTTCTGATGCTTTGTTCACTATTCAGAGTCATGGGTCTCCTCCTCTTCTTCATTCACGTACTGGGCGAGCTTCCCTTCGCGGATCAGCTCTTCAATGTCATCCTTGAGGGTGTAGCATTTGTTGGTATTGTGCCCATAACCTTTGTGATAATGGCAATACTTCTTAGAGGTTCGGCCTTTCCTTTGTACGAGAGGTTCGGGCTGTTTGATATCTCGAAACTCCGCGTCGGCGCATTTAGCAAGGATCTCAGCCTGGGATGTGTTCAGCAGGGTGTACTCTGAGAAACGACCTTGCCGGGGTCGAGATTCAAAGGGAGCTCTCTCAGCTTGGCCTTGCTTCTGCCACAGCTCTTCGGTGGCCTTATAGGTCCGCCCGTCCTCTTTGTTGCCAACCTTGGCTTCCTCTTGGTAAGCTAACTTATTCTCTTCGTAGTCCATGTACTTTTGAGACTTTTGGAGGAATTCTGCCAAGTCCCTTGGCTTATTGATTCTCACATTAATTTCGAAAAGACTTCCTTGCCTGAGGCCATCTTTCATCCAAAATAGTCTTTGCTTATCTTCCAAGTTCCGAACAGATGAAGCTTCCTTATTGAAACGCTCAATATACTCTCTAAGTGTTTCGCCTTCCCGCTGCCTGATAGCCCTCAGCACTTCCTCAGATTTTGGCTTCAGTCGGGAGGCGGTGAAACGGGCCGTGAATAGTCTTGCCAGTGGCCCCCATGAAGAGATGGAGTTTGGCTTCAGCTCTGGGAACCACTCTAATGCGGTGTCCTTGAGGGTGAGAGGAAATATCTTACAATGAACAGGCTCTCGAGCGCCTCTATAGCGCATCATGAGTGAGAAATGAGCCAAGTGCCGGTCTGGATCTCCGGTCCCATCGTACATCTTGAGTGTTTAGAGTTTTTCCAAAGTCCTTAGAATCAGGCATTCCTCCACCCTCCGAGTGAAGGGTCCTTCATCAGCAAACCTCCCTGAATTGCAAGGTGAGACATCTTAGAAGTCAAAGTCTTGGTATCTGTGCTTGTCAGGAGATCTCCTCGATGGCGATCTTCTGCGACGTCTCTTGTGAATCTTAGTCCTGCTCCTCGACCTGTCGCGCGAATCAGAGGAGTCACGCGAAGAAACCTTGGAGTGGGTGTCATCAGGCTGATAAGTCCCATCCAGAGAGGAAGGGGATGCCCTTGGTGGTGAGCCGGATCCCCGAGGCTTCCTACGCCGAGGAGGAGAGCGATGCACATGCTTCCGCCTAGGTGGGGAAGGGTGAGCATGACGCCTCCGAGGGGGAGAACGGTAGGGTCTTGATACCACAGTCGTTTGAGGAGGAGTTCCCCAGAAAGGAGGAGGTTGCTCGGGCATAGAGGCCACACGTCTCTCAATTTGCCTAAGACGTGCCTCTTGTAGTAGCATAGTCTGAGTGCGGTTGGCCAGAAGGTCCAACAGTTGGTTGACATCCAGCGGATGAATCCCTCCCGTCGAGGGAACTTCTTGTGAGCTTGAATAGGGTGTCTTCGTGGGTGGCGATGTCTCCCTCAGGAGTGCCTTCAAGCTGGGGTGCAGGCACGACAACACTCTTAACTCGGGGTCTGCCTCTTGGAGCCATGGAAGTGCAAGAGAAAAGTTTCTAAGAGTAGGAATGGTGTGAAAGGTAGTGACCTCCCACTGTGGTCGCCAATGTTCTGTACCTAGCAGTGTTAGGCTGACTGCGTCGGTGGTCTCTTGCGGTATGACTTGATGTCAACAAGCACCCGGGAGGGGGACCTTCGAAGCCACTCCGATGCCCAAGTTAGTATTGAGAGTAGGTGAGTGATTTAGCAAGGAATGAGAGTGTACCTCATTATGGCAATGTGAGCTAGTATTTATAGAAAAGCGTGCCCATTGTGAGCCGTTGGATTGAACGAGTTGATCTGAGCCCTCCAAATATGGGAGTCATAATTGGGCTTGTAGATTGTGGATATGAACCAAAGTGATTGGGCAAATCCATGTTCAATTGCTGAATGGGCCTCATGGCCCAGTCCAGAACAACTTTAAATATCATCATTGTATTTTTTTATTTTTAATTTTTATAAGTAAAAAGTTATTTTAAAAGAAGCACAAAATGTACCCAACCCTTACATTATCGGTTATTTAAAGTAAAAAAAATATTATATAAATTGCTATAAAAAAAAGTATTCATTAAATTAAACATAGTAAAGTTAATAAAGATTGGTCCGAGGTGTAACTGAATGGGATGTGACAATGAAATCTTGAGTTTAAATCAAATATAATATTCCTATTTTTTAATATGAGAAAAAATATGCTTAAAGGAAAAGAATTCAAAAGTATTTCTTATAAAAAAAAAAGAATTCAAAAGTATTGACTGACTCATATATATGTACACATGAGCAAGCAAACACCAACACATCATCATCTTTCTTTCATAGTGTAACGTTTTTCAACACAACAAGTAACAGAGAAGAAGAAGAAAAAGAAGAAGAAAGATGGAGTGGTTTGTGTCAATGCCAAAGGTGGAATTGCATGCTCACCTCAATGGATCCATTAGACTCTCCACACTCCAGTGAGTATCTCACTCCTTTTCTTCTAACAAATTTCCACCATCCCTTAATTTCCCCCCTCTTTCTCTTACCATTATGATTATTATAATTATAATTTTTAATAACAACGATGTTTTTTTCTTCCTTCTCACAGAGAACTTGCCAAGGCTTTGAGTGAAAAGGGTGTCATAAAATTCTCCGAAGTGGAGCATGTCATCCTCAAAAGTAACTATGCCTTTCTTTTTTGTTTTTACCATTTCCTGTTTGATTGCCGGCAAAAAGCATGGAAAAAGAAAACTCTTGTAATGTAATGTAAACATGTCACACTTTCAATACCTTTGGTGTTCTGTGGTTTGTGTTCGTAAAAAGCATAATAATAGAATAAACAGAAAAGATTTTTTTCTTTAGGAACATGAATTTGCTTTTTAGTATATTTTTTAGAGAAAACATGACATGACTACTGCTACAATTTGTCTTCTTTGTAAAATAAGATTCTAGGTTACTTTCTCTTCTTTTTGTCCAACTCTTGCTGAAATTTCTTTTCTTATTTAACTATTTTAATTTGTTAATGCTTAAAGCTGATGTTAGTGATGGATTTGTAAATACAGATGATTTTACAGTGACAGAAGTATTTCAATTCTTTAACCTGATCCACAATCTCATTACTGAGCATGATACTGTTACAAGAATTACAAAAGAAGTATGGTTCTTTGCTTACTATATAATTTTTTCCATTGCCCTTTCATTTGTACACTAGTTATAATAACAAGAGCTAAAAGCAGGTTATTGAGGATTTTGCATCAGATAATGTTGTCTATTTGGAGTTGAGGACTACTCCAAAGGTAGGCAAAGGAGCTATTTGTGTAAATGTGTAATTCAAAGTGTTTTTGGTTTCCATTGAATTGATATAGAGTGTGATAATTAATCTGTTGAAGAAAATGTTTGCATATTTCCATTCAGAGAAATGATTGCATTGGAATGACCAAACGTTCTTATGTTGACGCCGTGCTGAAAGGTCTAAAATCAGTTACCTCAGTTGATGTGGATTTCATTCCACAGATTGAAGAATCTGAAAGTCTACCTTTGATTACCAATGACAAATTTAATGAGACTTCTAGAAAAAGAATAATTGTGAGGCTTCTATTGAGCATTGATCGTAGGGAGACGACCGAAGCAGCAATGGAAACCGTCAGTTAAATTGTTCAACTTAATTGAGGAACTTAACTTTTGTTATATGCTTCTTTTGAATGTGATGTTTATTCACTTCAGGTCAAGCTTGCTTTGGAATTGAGACCTTTAGGGGTAGTTGGAATTGATCTCTCTGGAAATCCAAATGTTGGTGAATGGTATATCAACCTTATCTAGTACTCAAGTGTATTTTTGCATTTTTTAGGTTACCGTATTATTGGTGTACAGTATCTACCGAGAGAAAATTTATGCTTACATGCAAGAATGCGTTTTAACTTTTGTAGGACTACATATTTGCCAGCATTGAAATTCGCTCGAGAACAAGGTCTTAATATAACACTACACTGTGGAGAGGTGGGTTAATATTTAGATCTTACTCTTACCTATTAATTTTGTGTTTCCCTAACTGGTTCATTCTTTTAACCTTGTGTGTTTTAGGTACCAAATCCTAAGGAGATACACAATATGCTCGATTTTAGTCCCCAAAGGATTGGACATGCTTGTTGGTTTGAGCATGAACACTGGATTAAGTTGAAGTCTTCTAACATTCCGGTTAGATTTTTGCAATCCCTTCCATTAGATAGATAATCAGTAATATAAAAGGTTATACTCTTGAAATCTTTTCTGTCAAATTGTCTGAATTTATATTGAATGAATGAAATCCCATGATAATTTTTGTTCTACTCAACCCTTTGGGGATTCTGATAATTACTGAGTTTGAATGCTTTGTGTAGAAGTCTCTTTGAAATTTTTAGCCGTTTAAGTGACATATTATTTATTTAATTTTTACTATTTTCAGGTTGAAATTTGTTTGACATCAAACATCAGAACCGCGTCAGTTCGATCTATAGATGTTCACCACTTTGGTAGGTGCTTTTGCTAATGGTTGAAATTGATGATGAATATAGAATTGATGAAAGAACAAACAGATAGTCTCTTTTTGACATCATATTCTTGATGATGCAGCTTATTTGTATAAGGAAAAACATCCTTTAATCCTGTGTACCGATGACACGGGTGTGTTCTCTACACGTCTTTCCAAGGAATACAAATTTGCCGCTGATTCGTTTGGTAGGTTTTCTTTACTCTAGCAGCCATTGAAATTCAAACTAATAATTGACCAACTTTTGATGATTGCATGTGTTTTTTGGCTACTATATCCAGGGCTTGAAAGGAGACAAATGCTTGAACTATCAAGGAATGCTGTGAAGTATATATTTGCAGATAATGGAGTGAAGGAAGATTTAAAAAACTTTCTTAATTCAGTTGCAAAGAATATGGAAGTGTAAATGAAACTTCATCTCAAAGAAGCTATTTATTTCTTTAATTCAGGTATTACAATGATGGACACAACTTGGTTGCAACCACATGTTCTAAGCACGTGATAGAGGATGAATGACATGCTTAATATAAATTTATCAAACAACAACATATTAATAAATGAAAAGTATACATTTATACTTTAGGATATGTCGATATGAGTATCAAGACATTCATTGTTGAAATGAAACAGAAACAAATTCACATGAAACTTTCTCTGAGAAAAAAGAAAGAAAGAAAGAAAGATGAATCAAAGGGGTCCTGATTCCAATCCCCAAAGGAAAGCACTACAACCTAAAATTTAAGAGTAAGACTTTACACAAACAGAATTACACCTAAAAACATTTTTCTTTGTACAACAAATTTTTTATGTGCACTGCAAATTTTTAAGTGAATCCTAGTCTGTGTTGAACCGAGGTAGTAACGCCGCGACTATGCTCGTTCAGATCCAAATGAATTTTTGGCTCTAAAAGATTCAACATGGCCAGCACACATTAGAGATTCACCAGCATTGTCTTTTTCTTCAGTTTTGTGTACTGCTAGATGTGAAATTGCAGTTACAACATCATCCATATAAGGTCTTGTATCAGCTTCCTCTTGTAGACACATTGCTGCCACTGCAAGGGCTTGAAATAGTCCCTTCACAGGGAACTTACCTTTAAGTAAAGGATCAGCCATTAGAGTGAACTTTGTTCTGTCCTTAAACAAAGGTTGTGCCTGTCAATTCATAAACAAGAACAATTATATTCTTAGACTATACAACACTAAAAAAATTTGTTAGCAACACAATATATAATGCACTTTTTTTTTTAATCTCACTTCTTACTTAGTACTAGTATAGTGCCGCTTCTTATTTGGTGCGATCCACATGAATTTCACTAAAGATTGAAAAGTGTGTTAATTTTTTTCATCTAGTATTTCTCCCTCTGCAGCACCACACACTAGCAAAGCCATTGGATCCAGGCGCGGCGTTGGATCCAATGGCTCTGCAGTTACATCGTGTGCAATGCGATTTAGAGGATCCAATGGGTACTAAAGAGCTCTGTACCACTGACACTTCCAATAAAGACGTGTATGATGTCTGACACGTATCGTGTCTGACACCGATACTGACACTTCAATTACTTGTATTTTTTCAATTAAAACCGATATGTCTTTGTGTTAGTATCATGTCTGGTGTCCGTGTTTGTGTCTGGTGTCCGTGTTTGTGTCAGCCATTCATAGCTAAAGAGTAAAAACTAAAAGATTATAAGACATACCCAATCAATCAAGTTCTGCTCTTCTGTGGCTCTTGCAGTGTCAATTACTCTTCTACCACTGATAATTTCCAAAAACACAACCCCAAAACTATAAATATCTGACTTTGAGGTTAGTTGACCACTAGCAGCATACTCTGGTGCACAATAGCCATAGGTCCCCATCACTCTAGTTGGAACAAGGCTCTGGTTCTCATTTGGGGCAATCTTAGCAAGACCAAAATCAGAAAGTTTTGCATTGAAATCTTCATCTAAAAGTATATTAGATGATTTAAAATCTCTAAATATCACTGGTGGATCTGCACTGTTATGTAGATATTCAAGCCCTCTAGCTGCTCCTTCAGCTATTTTCATCCTTGTATGCCAATCCAAAGGTTCCTTACCTTCACCTATTTCTGAGATAAACAAACAAACTGTTGTTAGTCGATTGCAAGCTATAGACATATTTTTTTCGTCCCAGTAAAAATAATTTTTTGTTTTTTGCCCATACAATGTTTTTTTCCCTTTTTAGTCCCTATATTGTTTATGTTTGGTTCTAGTCCCTGAAATTAGAGACCATTTTGATTTTAGCCCCTGAATCATTGACAAACTGAGGACTAATTCCAAAAATAGATATTTATTGCGGGACGAAAATAAAAAAAAAGAATTTTTTTAAAAATGAAAAATGAATTTTAGGAAATTACAGGGATGAAAAAAAAAAAAGTTCAGGGACGAAAAATAAAAAACTCAATATTTACGGGACGGAAAAACATAATTAAGCCTAAAATGTTTTATGTTACATACCTAGAAGGTGATTTTCCAAGCTTCCATTAGCCATGTATTCATAAACTAAAATCCTTTGATCATCTTCTGCACAATAACCAAGTAACCTAACAAGGTTTGGATGATTCACCATGCTTAACATCAATACCTCTGCAAAAAATTCTCTTGTTCCTTGATTCCCGTCTCTGTTCAATTGTTTCACAGCTACAGTCTGACAATCAAATATTTAAAATTAGACTTATAATAATTTGTAATATACTAAAAATATTAGGATAATAAGATAGAAAAAGGGAGGGACAGACTTGTTCAATGCTTTGTATGTAACCTTTGTAAACATTTCCAAATCCACCTTCCCCCAAAAGGCAATCTGAACTGAAGTTGTTTGTTGCATCACATAGTTCTTCATATGTGAATACTTTAACATCGTTTTTTGCAGTTCCATATTTTAGTATCTCTGCAGTAATTTGTCTATGCCTGCTGCTACCTACAATTTCAGATTATACATTTAAAAAAATTCTGAATTTAAAGCAACATATCGTTTCAATATTTCTGAATTCTGCTCATATAATTTGAAAATTTGTTATCATCAAGAAAAAACAATAGTACACAAAATTGGATTTGTTTACAATGTATAATTAAAAAGGAATTTATCATGCAAAAATATATATATATATATATATATATATATATATATATATATATATATATAAATCTATGCACATGCGAGCCTTGGTGCATCATCAAAAGTTGCTACCTTGTGACCTGAATGTTACGAGTTCAAATTTTAGAAACAACCTCTACTTACGAGGACATGTCTATAAATTTCTCTTCTCTAAAGGTTGTTCGTGCAAAAAACAGTGTAGAAAATATCGTTTGTGCAATTCGTTTCGTGCAAAATAGCACTGTTCTTAAAAATAAAAAAAAGACAAATGTTTGTATCTCTCATGAATCATACCACACACCTGTTTTGAGTGACATAGCAGCAGCCACTGATTTGAATGTTCTCCTGCCTTTGGAAACTTTCCCCTGAACTCTTCTATAAGAAGGAGTTTCAGCCTCAGATTTGCAACATGGGAAGCAACTCATGTTTTCAAGCCTTGTTCGTAGCTAGCTAGAAATATTGTACACAAATATTCCTGTAAAAAAATTTGATCAATATTTTACACAGATACCTCTCAGAAAAAAATTTGCATGAATGAAAGGGACAGAGGAAATGATAAGGTAATGATTGAATTTTTGTAACTGTGAAACTGAAAACCGTTGTGAAGGGTTAACATAGTGGTAACAGCTGTTTTATATGTGTTTTGTTAAGGAGATTTGATTTTCTTAATTTAGTTTTGGTGACCAAAATGGAACTCTTTTTAACATAGTTAATCTTAGCTGGTTTTGTTTTACATGTTGAAAAGGAAAAGGGAATCTTTTGCTAGGTAATTGTGACAAGGATAACAACTTATTTTTACCTTGTTTTCTGTACTTTTCTATCTTGATTGGAAATTAAAATGGAGTAGACAACCTTTCTCACTTAATTATTGTCTTAAAGCTCCGTTGTGATGATTTTGTTTATAGATATACAGTAAGTTTCATTAAGTCAATTCATTCTATTTTCGAACCTTTGACCATAAATTCCATAATAGTTATCTATTATTGGATGTGATGCTGAAAAATACTGGATAAATTTACTATTTCATTACTATAGCAATTTTTATCAGAAACTTGGAATAAAGGAATTTCTTTTATTTATTTATTTTGGTTTCTGCCAGATATCTTGTACCTTTGGTTATAAAGTTTATCTCACCACAAGGTTGATTATCTTTTCACACTTAGGTGTCTTGCGAAAAAGTTTTTCTTATTATTACACAAAGACAAGTATGCATTCTTAATATGAAATATACTTCTAATTTAGCAGATTAAATCAAGATTTCATTTGTACGAGGTATTCAGCTTTTTTTATATAGGGAAATGCTCTTTATTACAAGCAGAAAGGTTAGAAACACGTGGTGAGATTGCTTGCCACCGGAAATTGCACACCAAAAACATGGTAACATAAAAAAAACATGTGGTGAGATTGCTAGCCACTGATTAAAGCAAAACTAACTAAACATCTTGTGGCTGAGGTGTAGTGTTATATAAACCGACTGAATAGCAGACAAATTTTGACATTTCGTAAGTAATGTTGTTCGTACTGAATAGCATTGCTCTATAGCATTGCTCTATAAAAATTAACTGATTAATTTGATGTGCCTTTTCTCATTGACTTGGACTCGTAAAGATAGAGAATCTATAGAAATGTAATTTTCTAAGGTCACTTATATTTTTTTCAAATGATATAATTTAAGGGTTAAGACAGAGTATTGTATGTACCCACCGGTCATCACGTGGCTTGACTTTGGCGATAATGGCTATTGTTGACGATGGTGAATTATGATCCAAATCCATCTTTGTCAAAGACAAAAAAATCGAGAGTTCATTAACCATTTCTCTTTGTGGAACGCAAATTTAATTAATGCTTGCGTTAGTGTGGATATTTTTCTTAATGGAATAAGACCACACTTTTGAAGAGTGAATTGCCATTCCCAACGAAGAAGATTGTGTTTCAACTATAGACTACTATAAACTCATTACTATTTAGACTAGGGGTGACAATTTCTACCTGCAAGTGGGGATCCCGGCGGGAATTGCTCCGTGGGCGGGGAATTTTTCCCAGTGGGGACGGGGATGGGGGAGAAAATCCCCCGCAGTCAACTCGGGGATAGGGAGGGGGACGGGGACCCCGCCACCGAATATATTACATAAATGTTCTTATTATAGATATATCTTATATTCTAAGTTATAGATTTTTTAGCCTTTTAATATGTGATTTTAAATAAAAACATTTATAGAATATTAAATTATATTAATTTTTATATTTTTAGTCTTATCTTTATACTTTTTAAATATTAAAATATCAAATTAAGACTAAATGTTATATTTTTTTATATTCAATGTTAATCTTTTGTTTTTTAGTCTTACTTTTGCTAACTTTAAATGAATTCTTGAGGTCCCCGCGGGGGACTGTGGGGATCCGTGGGGATAGGGATGAGAAGGAAAACTCCCTAGAAGCGGAGAATGGGGATGGGGGACAATATGGGTGGGGGCGGGGAGCGGGGAAGTACTCCTCGATCCTGCCCCGCCCCATTGCCATCCCTAATTTAGACAGATCAATATACTGTATTAAAACCATAAAATGAGAGGGATTGAGAAATAAAATCAATGCAATTTGTACACAAAACTATTAAGAAGAACAATTAATTAAGTCAAAACAATTGTTTTAGTACCCTGAATTTGTCTAATTAATATTCAAATTCACGGTACTAAAACAATTAGAAAGTTCTGAATTAGAGGGAAAAATTTGACAATTTCCATCTCTCAAAATATTTTGAGACGGAATTAAGCCCAGAACTTTCTAATTCAGAACTTTGAGAGATGGCCTCAACAAAAATGGTTCGTTTCTATTTGACAAGTCTTGGTGTAAAATCCTTTGGATTAAACTAATTAAGTACTCTAATTTCTTAAGTATTCCCAATTTAGCTAAACACTATGTGCAAAAACTCAAAAACACTATTGTGAAGTCATATAGGACCATCACAACTATGCACTCAACTTAGATCAAGCGCAAAATCTAGCTTTCTAATTGGGACATCGTACGTAGAATCATTAAAGGGATTTTTGATCATTGAAACGTATTAAACTCAAAAGAGACTAATCAATTAACTTAAACTTGCATTATTCAATTGTAAACTATTATAGTTATTAGTGTTATAAAATAAAGTAATTTATAAAGCATGCTCAAATTATACAAAGTTGCATCCATTTATTTGTCAAATCTCCATCTCCTCTTATCAATACGAGCTTTCACGACATCATGTTCTCGAAAAACACTCTTTTGAACAAAACAAAACCACTGGTGATCCAATTGACACATGAGTATTATATTCCAATTTTTATCCATAAATATTCAACTTTGACACATATTTTTTGTTCCTGCAAAGTGCAACTGAATGTAAGATACAAGGGATGATGAGTGTGACAAGAAGAATGTAAAAGATAAACCTCAAATTAAGTTGCAACTAAAAGTCGAAATAAGCAATAATTTCTCATTCAAATCAGCATTTCCATATAAACTGAAGAATAACACTTGAGCCCATTAAACACAGCAACCTCCCCATGTTTTGCTATGCACCCGCTAAAATATGTGAAGTCTTCTTAACTTTCTTATCGTACTTTATAGCATCGCTTTATTCTTAAATTACCGCCCTTTTTTTGGCGGGGAGGGATTTGATGCCTTTTTAGCTATGTTAGTTTTGTCACGAGGGAGAATTGCCCTTCATTCAATGCCAAGAAATCGTATGCATAAAAAATGAGAATAATTTAACACACTCCCTAAAATATAAGTTTTTTTTTTATTAAAAAAAGCCTATACATATTCATCTTTATCTAAAACCCAAAACCCCTCTTCCAATTTTAAAGACAAAGAAAAAAAATTAAAAAAATAAAGAGCGAACAAAACAAAAACCTAATTGCAGTTGAAGGTGGAGGTAGACAGTGCGAAATTGGGGAAGAAATGCTAGAACAATGGTGATCTTAAGGTCTCTAAAATCAATAATCAGAAGCAATACAAACACAATCACTCGAACTCTTCTAACCCCAACAACATCAATAACCGCCACTACTACCTTCTTCCCCTTTTGCCCATTATACAATTCTCTTTTTCATTTTCCAACTCACCATAACGGCCCTCTCTTCCTGGCTTCACCACCTTGGAAACTCTCTCAATCTGCTACCCCTCTTTATCATCATCCAAACGACGTCGTTTTCCGTAAGGTCAAAGCAATCAATCTCAATTTGCTTAGGGTTGCAACAACCACACCGTTACCACTTCATCGGGTTGATTCGGATTCGAAGTTTAATAATCATCCATCTAAACAGACGCTTCTTCATACTTTTATCAATGCGCCTAATTTGATTTCTTTTTCTCGATTGATTTCGGGTCCTGTTCTTGGATGGTAGTTACTCTGCAAATTGTGTTGGGAATTTAGTAAAAAAAGTGTTTTTTTTAATTTGTTGATTTGATTTACAATTTTTTACAGGATGATTCTGAATGATATGTATACTTCAGCTATGGTGGGGTTGGCCATCTCTGGAGCGTCTGATTGGGTATGAAAAAAATACTTTTTGTTTGGATATGAGAGCTTATCCATTCTATGCAGTAATGATGAGCTAAATTATTTTCATCTGTTAATATAAGTGTAGCTGGATGGTTATGTGGCGAGGAAGATGAAGATTGATTCTGTAGTGGGTTCCTACCTTGATCCCCTTGCTGATAAGGTTTGAATAAATTGTGGTGTTTCCTTCTGAGAAGATTGTGTAATAAGCTAGTAATTGGGGTTTTGTTTTGTTTTATGGTCTGTTTTCAATCCATGATCCAGGTTCTTATAGGTTGTGTTGCTCTTGCAATGGTTCATAAAGATCTACTCCATCGTAAGTATTGCTTGACTCTGGTAGCTGGTAGCTATGTTTGTACTTTTTATGGCTTTCTTTAGCTTGAAAAATGTAATAATTTTTCTGTCTAATATCTTAGTCAAACCAAGCTGTTCCAATATCCTTTCTCTTTGACACGAGATCTTTGATTATTTTCAGCTGGCAATTGAGTGCACATTTGGTTATATTTTTCATTGTTATACCCTATTTGAGCTTAATAAGTTTAGCAGCTGAAAGGGAAGAGCTTCACGTACCCTCTTTGATGACTTTTTGTTGATTTCTACTTTGGGCAAAAGCCCTCTTTATGTACCCCAAAATAAAGAAATGGAAGAGTAAATAGCTGTATTCATATAATAGTTTCATTATATAGCATTTAAAATTTTGGATCATAGATATTACTTTGTATTCCATTCTTGTTATGCAAACTATACATTTTGGTTTTTGATTTTGAAGCTGGACTTGTTGGGATCGTTGTGTTCCGAGATCTCTTACTCGTTGGTGGAGCAATATTTCAAAGAGCAAGTAGCTTGGGTTGGAAGGTAAGAGAAAAGAACATGATCTCAACTTGTGCTTTTCTTTCTCCTTTAGAATTTTAGAGACAAAGATGTAACCTTCACCCTCTGATTAATTCAGTGGAAAAGCTGGTTTGGATTTTTTAACCTTGATGGGACCGGTCGCCAAAAGGTGGAACCACTCTTTATAAGCAAGGTAAGGCATTAGGGGTGTTTAAGTAGCTTTCTGCAAAGTAGTTGTATTACCTCCTTATCATGTTTCCCTTGTTGATCAATTTTAGGATCATGAGTGAAATGTGCACACACAAAACCTTTTCACTTTTCAGTCTCTTGTAAATATTATGACATAGTCCCTTGTAAGTGTCATGTGCCAGTGCAACCTAAAAAACTCTCCTCTGATAAAATGAAAAGCAGCACATGGATATAGCATAGAAAAGTAGAGTATACAAATAGGTAACCTATCAGTAATTCTCCTGTGTTTATCCCACTTTCTGATGATGCCAATTTGGACAGGTGAATACAGTTTTCCAGTTAGGATTAGTTGCTGCAGCTCTTCTTCAACCCGAATTTGGAACCCCAGAAACTCAATCATACATTACTTATCTGAGGTAATTTGGGCACAGTTGTGTTTTTGAGCCGAAGTTGGCTTGAATTTCAATGCCCTTATACTGATATTTTTCCCATTTTTTTGATCTTGACCTGTTTTCTGGTGCAGCTGGTTAGTGGCTTCAACAACAGTGGCATCTACTGCAGCATATGGTGTACAGTATATGAGATCTACAGTTTTGTTAAAGTCAGCCTAGTTGAGGTTCCGTTGTTTTTCAAGTACCATGGAGCACTCAAGTGGAGATTTCAACAGTACATTTTAACATGCAAATAAACATATAATTATACATTAAAAATAGTTGTGGTGCCAAAAGCTAAACGAAAATGTCTCATTTGAACAGTTGTTCAGTCAAATTTATTTATTTCTTTTTGCTTGCCACAATGATTCCACCAACCTCGTTAGTGAAGAGGATTTCGATCAGTTGGTGTAAAATCACTGATGAAGGAAGTGCAGTGATTCAATTCCTCACTGTTATCTTCATCTAGACAGTTAAAAATCATGTTCTCGTTTGTGTTGTTCTATATTAAGCATTTCAGGAGCCGAACTGTTTTTTATTTATTTATTTATTTATTTATTTATAATTCAAATAGATTTATTGATGATGTCTTATTCCAACATCAAAACTATACATTTATCAAAACTTTTATGAAAATTTATCAAAACATCAAAACTCTACTCACTTTCTATGAAGAGTTATAGTGAGCACACTAAAATCACTTGCTAGAAGCCAAATACGCCACTTGTCTTACCAAAGATTCCCAAAGTGGGAGATGCATAAAGAAAAACACCTAACTAAAGCTGAACTATGTTCCCTTTTTCAAAAGAAAACAAACTAGATTATTTATTTGCAAATAGTTATTTGCATTTATCCAAAAAGGAATCGTTAGTATGATGGTTATGAAAGGCCCTAAAATTAGATATTGACGTTGTAAGTTGAATTGCATGATTCATGTCAGAAAATCTAATCGAATTAAATTGATAAAATAATTTTGCTAAGCCAAACTGAATCAATTGTATTCCACTTGAACTGAAATAAACCAGAACTGGAACCGATGACCACAACACTCACATCGTGGTAGACAAACACGCTGAAGATTATAAACATGAACTCTTTTTGATCCTAAAATCAGGAAAAGCGGACATATATTTTTCATGAACGAAAGGCTGATTTTCCATGAGTGAACAAACACCTCTTCATGACCACAACAATGAAAGGCTGATTTACATCTTTTCATGAACGCGGTGCAAGTCACGAAATCTTAGGCAGTGAATGTGGTGAACAAGCAGAAGGAGAAGGAAGAATGACACCACAGGCTTCACACCAGAGCAATATGAGAAGTTGTTGTCTCTTATACTAGGAAACTCCATTTCATAGCAGCATCCTCGTCTGTCAGCCAAACTAACCTAGTGACTAAACATGAGTCTCCTACTTTTGAGAACCCAAAATCAGATACCTTTTCCCTTATTTGCTCACTAAATTCTAGTCATCTTGACTTCTGGATTATTGATTTTGGACCAGTGACCATATATGTTCTTCACTGAAATATTTCAAAAACTATCCAATTAAACGAACTAATGTTAGATTGCCAAATGGCAACTTTACTGTTGCAAAAGTTAAAGGCAGTGGCCATTTGCTTATCGAAAAAAGGTCGTGTGCATTTTTCATCAAAACTGCACATTCCAAACGTAGTGTGGTAATTAAAGTGCAATACATATTGCAGCTATACCTATTTTCCATGAGTGAACAAAACACCTCGAAATTGATTGTAATTAAAGTTCAACTTAATGAATTGTTTCGGCTCAGCATCCAATTTTGTCAGTTTATTTTGGTTTCCATAACAGGCTTATATAAGAGATGAAGATGTTAGTAAACATGCAACACATTTATTTACCATCGAGAAACAAACAATATAAATTGATGAGCAGAAACAACTCCTCAAAGAGCTCAAGAGTCAAGACGTAATATTACTACTGAATCTACTAATAGCCTTGACTAACAAAGCGGTGTAGTGGTTATGAATTTATAACAGCATCAAACAGCATGCAAGGAAAGACTTGTGATTGTCTAAAAAGTTATTCAAAGAATTATATGCATAAATTCAGTAAAATGGAACAAGCAAATGTGTAAACTGTTGGACTCAGAGAAGCTTAACCATTTCCAATACTTTTTATTGCCCAAAACAAGGAAAGCAATGGAAACATACAAAACTAGCTTGTCAGATCACCAGCCATGTTGGATTGAGCGAATGTCCAACTGCCAAAGAAAAATAGCAAAACAAAACAAAATCTTTCCAAAACTGATGATTTTCAAGTTCATCCAATAGACCAAAGAATTACACATGCAGACCACACTCTACTCTTCATTGCTCTGGAAACCCAGCTTCAACTTCATCCCACTTGTTACTACTTTCAGGAAACTTGTTCTTAATTGCCTCGATAAGCTCTTTAGCATCATCAATCTTAGAGACACCAACAAGCCCATTCACAAGCTTCTTCATTGAACTAAAACTAGGATACCAACCTCGGAATATACTCGACCAAGCAATTTCTAAAGCAGATTCAAACTCCCCAACCTCACACAGGGAGTAAACCAAAGTGAAATAAGAACCACTAGCAGCCCTAATATATCTTTTCTTCATGTCAGCATACAACCCCTTAGCCTCTTTAAGGTTCCCTTCCTTACAGAACCCATGAATCAAAAACTTGAAAGTCTCCGAATTCGGCCTCATCCCTCCCTTAATAATCTCCTGGAATAAAGCCTTAGCCTCAGAGGATCTCTTCAACTTACACAAAAATCTTAATAGAATTCCTATCCATCTCATCCAAAATCGAGACCACAGAACTAGTTGAACCAGATTCAGCATACGACTTAATAACTAAGTTATAAGTATCAACATTGGGTTGAATTGAATAAATTTTAGGGAATTCAAGGTAAATTCGTGTTACCTCTTTGTAATCCTTGGCGATAATGGAAGCTTGTAGCAAAGCGTTGAGCGAATTAGCGGAAGGAGTTATGTGAAGCTCTTCACGCATGTGGTTGAAAGTGCGAAGAGCGTGAGGGAGCATGTTAGCATGGCCATAGAGTACGATAGCGTGAGAGATGAATCGCTCGAGTTACCGGTATGAGGGAAGCGGAGCGGCAGATCTCGAGAATGCTTTCAGGGTTTGTTTCTGACTTGATGAGAAGGAGAGCGTCTCTTGTCTTCTCTTTTGAGGTTAGCGGTGTTAAGAATGTTGAGTAGCGACGGAACACGTGGCGGAGAGTGAGACGAGACGCCATTGACGTAGTTTGAAGGTAATA
This sequence comes from Astragalus glycyphyllos, assembly GCA_963573325.1. NCBI lineage: Eukaryota > Viridiplantae > Streptophyta > Magnoliopsida > Fabales > Fabaceae > Astragalus > Astragalus glycyphyllos. The sequence continues at coordinate 8,855,281 of OY754311.1, forward strand.
AGTATCTAATGGTTAGGGTTTATCAGCAGAGGAGTTTGGGATGCTAAAGGTTTAAGGAAGAAGACAGTGTGTCTGTGTAACTTTGTAAGTGTAATAACGTTACGGGATATCGTATCAAACGCTGCGTTTTATTTGGAAATGTATGAAAAAGATCTTTCAAAAACATGAACCTGACGTGAATCGAACACGCAACCTTCTGATCTGGAGTCAGACGCGCTACCATTGCGCCACAGATCCTTTTGATGTTTTATTTACTCAAACCTTATTTGGATAATAAAAATAAAAGGAAGGATGACGATCGAACAAATTAAAGGAAAAAGAAAGTAGATGATTTTGGGTTATTTAGTAATAATATATATATATATATATATATCCTTGGAATTTTTTTTGACTCAACCATCCTTAATATTAAATTTGTATACCCACTGTTCTGTACCATGCAGTGATGAGTGGACTGCAGTTGGTAGTCTCTTGCTGTGCGGCCGTATGTCAACGTGCGCCCGTGAGGGGTACTTGCGAAGTCACTCTGACGCTCAAGTCAGTATTGAGAGTAGGTGAGTGATTTAGCTAGGAATAAGAGTGTACCTCATTATGGCAATGTGAGTCTGTTTATAGGGAAATGTGCCCATTGTGAGTCGTTGGATTGAATGAATCGATCTGAGTCGTACAAGTATGAGAGCCATAGTTGGGCTTGTATATTGTGGATATGGATCGAAGTGATTGGGCCAATCCATGTCTAATTGTTGAATGAGCCTCGTGGCCCAGTCCAGAACAGTTGCCCCCCCAAGCCGAGATTATTCCGTAGGATGGTCTTGGCTTGAAGTTATTTAATCGATTCGCTCAAAGCATTACTTCGTTCGTCCCTCTATAAACAGGTGAATCTTCCTCATTTGAACCACATTTGAGAAGAGTGAGCAATGTTGAAATCTTGAGAGGAGTTGTTGGAGAGAAGATTTTGAAGGGATAAGGCTCTTTGGACCACACACTTCATCACTCTCTTAGGACAATCTTCACCTTCCTTTACCTTCTTCTTGGAGCACCATCCTCATGGATTACACGGCACACACCGCATGGCATGGTGCCGGGTTGTACATCACCCACGCGCAACACCCTGCAGGGTGTCGGGTCTCGTAACGTATGCGCACCAAGGCAAGGTGTCGGGTGGTTGACCACACGGGAACACAAGCACGTTGAACATGGGGCGGGCACCTCATGGTGCCGGGTTTCCCTTTGAGACATCTTTACAAACTGGTGATGGGCACCTCATAAGGGTCTTGTGTCCTTGTTGTGTCCGTGTGATGAGGCAAATCCCTGGAGAGGCACTTACCCATGGTGCCGGGTCTCACGGGATTAGCCATGATTGAAACCATTTGTTTTACTTCTCTCTGTGGTGCTTGCTTTCAATATCATAAAGAATAAAGAAATTGATGATGTCGTTTGTCACATGGGTGTCGTTTGCTTGGATGGATATATATCACCTTTTTTCTTTTTGGCTGGATCACAAGCACTGCACTCTGCCGGATGACGCACACCACTCCCGGCATGGTGCCGGGTCTTGGACACTGCCCACGTGCCGGGTCTTGGACACTCACGCACATAGGCACCCCGACATGGTGGGTCTTGGACACTCAAGTTGATTTATTAGAAGCATCAAAGTTAACAAGATTGGTCAAATTGCCAAATCCAACAGGGATTTTTCCACTCAAATAGTTATCATTTAACTCGTTGTCAGAAAATTCAAGATTTTGAAGCTGAGTCCCGATATTTGCCTCGTAAACCGGCAGGGTGCCGGTGTTCACTCTTGATGTCGTGCTTCGAATCCAATCTCGACAGGGTGCCGGCGCCCACCTCGCAATTCTGATCTTTGAGTTGAATCCCAAGAGTGTGCTGGCGTCCAATTCTCGGCACCAAGCTTCAAGCCGAATCCCGGCAGGGTGTCGGTTTCCATGCCTTTCATTGGCGATCCCCTCGTGACTTGTCTCATGGTTTCCATTGCCTCATGGCTTTAGTTCTCACACTTAACTTAATTCTTGTGAAATTCTTTTTCTTTGACACTTAGTGTAATTCTCGTGACTTTCTTAGTCTTTGACACTTAGAAAAATTCTCATGAATTTCTTCCTCTTTGACACTTAGAAAAATTCATGTGTTGTTTCCAACCCCGGCGGAGTGCCGGGGTTCGTTGCCCCATCGTTGGCACTTAGCCTTTGACACTTAGTAAAATTCTCATGAATTTTTTCCTCTTTGACACTTAGAAAAATTCACATGAATTTCTTTCTTTTTGACACTTAGAAAAATTCTCATGAATTTCTTCCTCTTTGACACTTAGAAAAATTCATGTGTTGTTTCCAACCCCGGCGGGGTGCCGGGGTTCGTTGCCCCATCGTTGGCACTTAGCCTTTGACACTTAGTAAAATTCTCATGAATTTTTTCCTCTCTTACACTTAGAAAAATTCACATGCATTTCTTTCTCTTTGATACTTAGAAAAATTCTCATGAATTTCTTCCTCTTTGATACTTAGAAAAATTCATGTGTTGTTTCCAACCCCGGCAGGGTGTCGGGGTTCGTTGCCCCATCGTTGGCACTTAGCCTTTGACACTTCGTAAAATTCTCATGAATTTTTTCCTCTTTGACGCTTAGAAAAATTCACATGAATTTCTTTTAATTTTTCAGAGTTTGCTTGGTGTCGTCTGAGGCTGTCTTTTCATTGATCTTGGCATAATTTGCTCCTCATATCTCGTCAAGATAACTTTACTCAAGTTTTAAACACTTCTATATTTTTGTTTGTGCAGGCCGGAACTTGGGCTTGACCGGTGTACCTTGAGTGGCATATTGGGCATACCATGTCACCTTGTGGTCAGGTAAGTTCGCCCAACGGGTTGCGACTACTAAGGTCATCTTGATGTTTGCCCTTGGCACGGTTTACCAGGACTCGACCCAGATAGAACTCGTCCAATGGATTGTGACCACCAAGGTCACTTGAAGTATACCCTTGGCACAGTTTACCAGGACCCGGCCCGGATATAACTCGCCAAAGGGGTTGTGACCACCAAGGTCACTTGATGTTTGCCCTTGGCACAGTTTACCAGGACTCGGCCCAGATAGAACTCGCCCAAGGGGTTGTAACCACCAAGGTCACTTGAAGTATACCCTTGGCACAGTTTACCAGGATTCGACCTGGATATAACTCGTCCAAGGGGTTGTGACCACCAAGGTCACTTGAAGTATACCCTTGGCACAGTTTACCAGGATTCGACCCAGATATAACTCGTCCAAGGGGTCGTGACCACCAAGGTCACTTAGTGGAAAGAATCACGAGATTCCTACCTCGGTATGTAGGGAAAATGCTAATGATCATGGTGGCTCTCATTGAATGCTCTGTTACCGACAGTCTTTATTTGTTTTGGCGTGCCATGGCACTCTTGACTCCATTACTAGGATTCCAAGGGGTGTATTTAAAAAGACTGACTCTCCTTGGGAAGATGGTTTTGGCTTAGAGCTATTGATAAGGTTGCCCCTGTGAGCCAGGCAGTCCCTCCCTACGGGGTATGCCGGGTCTCAAACTTGTTTCGTTCCGGCCCCAGCTATGGAGTTGGACCTTTTTCTTTCTTAATATTAATGGATTTTCTTTGGAACCAATGTTAATGCTGGCGAGCTAGAGCAAAAACTGTACTTGCAAAATAAACTTTAGTTAATCATTCATATCGAGCTTTTACATTCTACATTTGTGCCCAAACAAAAACAAAATTCTTAACTAGTCCTAGCTCTAGATTCAGGTTCTAATGCTCTGTTCCCTATTCAGAGTCATGAGTATCATCCTCTTCTTCATTCACGTACTGGGCGAGCTTCCCTTCACGGATCAGCTCTTCAATGTCATCCTTGAGGGTGTAGCATTTGTTGGTATTGTGCCCATAACTTTTGTGATAATGGCAATACTTCTTAGAGGTTCGGCCTTTCCTTTGTACGAGAGGTTCGGGCTGTTTGATATCTCGAAACTCCGCGTCGGCGCATTTAGCAAGGATCTCAGCTTGGGATGTGTTCAGCACGGTGTCCTTTGAGAAATGACCTTATCGGGGTCGAGATTCACAGGGAGCTTTCTCAGCTTGGCCTCGCTTCTGCCACATCTCTTCGGTGGCCTTATAGGTCCGCTCGTCCTCTTTGCTGCCAACCTTGGCTTCCTCTTGGTAAGGCAACTTATTCTCTTCGTAGTCCATGTACTTCTGTGACTTTTGGAGGAACTCACCCAAATCTCTAGGTTTGTTGACCCCCACATCAATTTCAAAAAGACTTCCCTTTTTGAGGCTGTCTTTTATCCAAAACAATCTTTGCTTGTCTTCCAAATTTCGAACACATGAAGCTTCCTTATTGAAACACTCAATGTATTCCCTCAGTGTCTCACTGTCCCGCTGCCTGACAGCCCTTTACACTTCCTCTGACTTTGGCTTCAGCCGGGAGGCGGTGAAACGGCCGTGAACAATCTTGCCAGTTGCCCCTATGAAGAGATGGAGTTTGGCTTCAACTCTTGAAACCACTCTAATGCGGTGTCCTCGAGGGTGAGAGGGAAAATCTTGCAATGAACAGGTTCTCGAGCGCCTCTATAGCGCATCATCAATGAGAAATGTGCTAAGTGCCGATCCGGATCTCTAGTCCCATCGTACATCTTGAGAGTTGGCAATTTCTCCAAAGTCCTTGGAATTGGGCATTCATCCACCCTCCGAGTGAAAGGTCCTTTATCCGCAAACCTCCTTGAGTTACGAGGAGAGACATCCTGGAAATCAAGGTCATGATATCCATGCTTCTCGGGAGATCTCCTCGATGGCTATCTTTGGCGACGTCTTTTGTGAATCTTAGCCTTGCTCCTCGACCTATCGCGCGAATCAGGGGAGTCACGTGAAGAAATCATGGAATGGGTGTCATCAGGCCGATAAGTCCCATCCAGAGAGGAAGGGGACACCCTTGGTGGTGAGTCGGATCCCTGATGCTTCCCACGCCGAGGAGGAGAGCGATGTACATGCTTCCACCTAGGTGGGGAACGGTGAGCATGACGCCTCCGAGGAGGAAAACAGCGGGGTCTTGATACCACAGTCGTTTGAGGAGGATTTCCCCAAAAAGGAGGAGGCTGTTCGGGCATGGAGGCCACACACCTCTCAATTTGCCTAAGGCGTGCTTCTTGTAGCAGCATAGTCTGAGTACGGTTGGCCAGAAGATCCAACAGTTGATTCACATCTGGGGGACGAACCCCTCCCGATAGGGGGACTTGATGAACCCCTCCCGATGGGGGGACTTCTTGCGCAGCCTGGATGGGGGTGTCTTCGTGGGTGGCGACATCGCCCTCAGGAGTGCCTTCAGGCTGGGGTGCAGGCACAACAACGCTCTTAACCCGGGGTCTGCCTCTGGGAGCCATGGAAGTGCAAGAGAAAAATTTCTAAGAGTAGGAATGATGTGAAAGGTAGAGACCTCCCACTGTGGTCGCCAATGTTCTGTACCATGTAGTGATGAGTGGACTGCAGTTGGTAGTCTCTTGCTGTGCGGCCGTATGTCAACGTGCGCCCGTGAGGGGTACCTGCGAAGTCACTCCGACGCTCAAGTCAGTATTGAGAGTAGGTGAGTGATTTAGCTAGGAATAAGAGTGTACCTCATTATGGCAATGTGAGCCTGTATTTATAGGGAAACGTGCCCATTGTGAGTCGTTGAATTGAATGAATCGATCTGAGTCACACAAGTATGAGAGCCATAATTGGGCTTGTATATTGTGGATATGGATCGAAGTGATTGGGCCAATCCATGTCTAATTGTCGAATGGGCCTCGTGGCCCAGTCCAGAACACCCACTATGTAACTTTTAGTATTAAACCTATATCTCACTACGGGTAGAAAATAAATTTTAGCAATTAGTGCACTTTGAAAGTATACTTTTTTCTTATAATTAGGACAAAAAATATACCAAAAAATTATGACAAATGTTATGTTTAAATGGGTTGTAAGGCTCTGAAATTTTGACATGGGGGTCGGGATTAATATTTCGGTCTAGAAACTATTTATTTTTTTAATTACCATGTGTTTTGTACCTTTCCCTAAGTCGGATGGTGCTGATTTCGAAGTTAGAAGGTGATTCCTTCGAAGTCGTCTACTCTTGCCCCCAAATCGGAGGGGGTTTGGTAATTGCAGACACTTTTATGCCTAGGGGTGAGCAAAGGACGGGTTAGGACGGGTTACACTTGCCCCTTACCCGACCCTAAATTTATATAGGGTCATTTTTTGGACCCGAATCCATCCCTAGGCCCGAATAGACCCGATATTCTTAGGGACAAAGTAAGACCGGGTCTATTTAGGATGAGACCGGATTGGCCCGAAGGACAATTAAAACAAAATTATAAGACGATAAGTATGACTAAAAGTTAGAAGTGATAAATAGAATCTTTTTAGTATTTTATCTTGTATTCAAACTTAAAACATGACTTTTACAATATTACTTTACAATAATGTTTCTACTTAAACTAACATTGAATTCAAATTGAATAATTTTTTATAAAAGTCTTATTATCAATTTAATAGAGTTAAAAATTAGAGTGAGGAGTGAGTAAGGGACGGGTTGGGACGGGTTATACCTAACCCTAACCCGTCCCTAAATTTTGGTCGGGCCAATTCTTTAGACGCTAACCCGTCCTTAGACCCAAACAAATCCGATATTTTCCGGGTTTAACGAGACGAAGATGGGATGGGTCATAGGGTTGGGACGAGTCTTGCTCACCCCTATTTATGCCTAAGTCAGCGATTAGAAGTCAGAGTAATGTCCAAATGAGAAATGTGTACCTGATTTCAGGGGCTGATGCTGTATTTATAGGTGCGTAATACGATCTCAGTTAGTGCTTGGATGAGGCTGCGAGATCTGGACCATTCCATCGATCAGGGTTAGATCCCAGTCCGAAACACCATGTATACTATTTTTATTTGAGGATGGCCGTAAGGTTTGTAAGAATCCAATATATTTTATTTATGTTTAATTACCATTTTGAGTTGGAATATGTGTGGTGATGAAGTGATGCCCATTTCTGAACGAATGACTATTCTAATTTTATTTCATGTTATTTAGTCACTTTTATTTGTATGTAAAATTACTTATTTTCATTCGATTCATTTAAAAATTATTTCGGAGTTTAAAGTGTCACACCATTTCTACAGTCTTAGTTAGGCTCCAAAGCATAGTATCCACATATTGAGTTACTGACATACTCACCTAAACCTTATTTATAAAATATAATTAAATTAACTATCTAACACCAAGACTTTATTTATAAAAATAAATTAAATAAGGTTTTGAAGATGGCAATAGAACAAGAACTAGATTCGGAATTTAAAAATTATTTTTATTTGTAATCCAATTAAAGTACGAGTTTAATTAATATACACATACTTGTAAAAGTTACGTTATCATCCACCAATAAAAATATATGGTAAAGATGACACATCAGATAGTTACTAATTGAGTAACTTCTTTTTGATGATGTGACAACCTACAATATATAGATAGTGTAAAACATGTATACACATAGTGTGTATATAAATTAAACTCTTAACATGTTGCGTTAAAATCATTTTTAACAAAAAATAAAGAATTATCCCCTTTGAGAAACAGTAGTTCAGTTTTTTGCCAAAAACCAATTTAAAGAATAAACCAGTTCAGATAAGCAAAACCGGTTTTCAAACAAATGAAACCAGTTCGAAACCGGTTCAGAACCAAACCTAAACCAGTTTAAGGGTAAACCGGTTCTATGCCCCTTTACCTTGTAAATTGTCAATGGCAGTTAGTGCAGTTACTTACACTTGCACAGTGCACTGTGCGCCAACATTGTCTTGCGTTTTTCCGCTAAACCTTCAACATCCCCATCTCCTCTGCTGAAAAACCCTAGCAAGTTAGTTTGTTATTACCTTCAACTATATACATCAATGGCGTCTCGTCTCATTCTCCGCCACGTGTTCCGTCACTACTCAACAGTCCTCTCTTCAAACTCCTCAACACCGCTAACCTCAAAAGAGAAAACAAGAACCGTTCTCCGTCTCATCAAGTCAGAAACAAACCCCGAACGCATTCTCGATATCTGTCGCGCCTTTTCCCTCACACCGGAATCTCACCAGTACCGCGCCGTTTTATCCGTCGCCGTCACCAAACTCGCCGCCGCCAATCATTTCTACGGTATCCGTAAATTCTTCGACGAACTTTTCCAAAATCGCCCCGACCTCAACAACGAGCGTTTCATCTCTCACGTTATCTTACTCTACGGCCATGCTAACATGCTCCCTCACGCTCTTCGCACTTTCAACCACATGCGTGACGAGCTTCACATCAATCCTTCAGTTAAATCACTCAACGCTTTGCTCCTTGCTTCTATCATAGCCAAGGATTACAAAGAGGTAACACGAATTTACCTTGAATTCCCTAAAATTTATTCAATTCAACCTAATGTTGATACTTATAACCTAGTTATTAAGTCGTTTGCTAAATCTGGTTCAACTAGTTCCGTGTTCTCGATAGGAATTCTATTGAGCCTAATGCAGTTACTTTTAACAATGCAATTACTGGTTTTTATAATGAGAAGAAATTTGATGAAGTTGATAAATTGATGAATTTGATGGAGGAAAGGTATAAAATGTATCCAGGTGTTAGTACTTATAACGTTAGGATTAAGAGTTTGTGTAAGTTGAATAGATCCTCTGAGGGTAAGGCTTTATTCCAGGGAATGATTAGGAGAGGGAGGAAGCCGAATTCTGAGAGTTATGATCATTTGATTTATGGGTTCTGTAAGGAAGGGAATCTTGAAGAAGCCAAGGGGTTGTTTGCTGAGATGAGGAGAAGAGGTTATAAGGTTGATAGTGGTTGTTATTTCACTATGGTTCACTTCCTGTGTGAGGGTGGGGAGTTTGAATCAGCTTTGGAAATTGCTAAGGAGAGCATTGCCAAAAGTCTGTTTCCTAGTTTTACTGTGATGAAGAAGCTTGTGAATGGGCTTGTTGGTGTCTCTAAGATTGATGATGCTAAAGAGCTTATCAAGGATATCAAGGAGAAGTTTGCTGAAAGTAATGACAAGTGGGATGAAGTTGAAGCTGGTTTTCCAGAGAAATGAAGAGTAGAGTGTGGTCTGCTTGTGTATTTCTTTGGTCAGTTAGATGGGAATTTGGGAAATTATCTCAGTTTAGAAATTCTTTGGAAAAATATCATAAGAGGTCCCTTAACTTATTTTCAATTTTCGATTAGGTCCCTTATGTTTTCGTCGTAACGAATAGGTCCCTTAACTTTTTAAATTATTGCACCGTTGTCCTATTTAACGGTTTTTGTTTAACACCGTTACAAAAATGCCTATTTGGCTTTTAGGGTGATTTTGTGGATTTTTTTATGCTTATGTGGAAATTTAATTTACTGACTCATTATTTTTAATTAAAATTTAAAAAAATGTGAACTGTGTCTTTCTTCTACCTATCTTCTTCTTCTCCTTTTTACAAATCTGGAAAAAGTCCCCAAATCTGAAGCTGAAATGTCCAGAAATGAAGAAGCAGTGGCCAAGCTGTAGAAATCCCCAAAGTTGAAGCTACAATGGAAAGGATAAAAAATTTAGGGATTGATTTAGGGATTTTGGGGATTGATAGGCTAACAAAGTTTTGCCTATTTTTTAAGAAATTGATGTTGGAGTATTTCTATGTCAATGAATTCCAATCATGATATTGATAAACCTGCAGATATTCTTCTCATTAAGTAGCTCCCTCTTTAATGCTATTGAAGGTGGCTGAAGCGTTGACAGTGTCGTTGGCAGCGAAGGTGCGAAGCTTGCTTCCAGTCCTTCAATGGCGGTATCCACATCCCTCCCTCTCTTCTGTCTCTCTGTTTCTTCCATATACTTCATATTTTTCTTTTAATTTTAATTAAAAATAGTTATAAAATAATGGGTCAGCAAATAAAATTGTCACATAAGCATAAAATAAAAGCCACATAATCACCTTAAAAGCCAGCTAGACATTTTTGTAACGAAGTTAAACAAAAACAGTTAAATAGGACAACCGTGTAACGATTTAAATAGTTAAGAGACCCATTCGTTACAAAGAAAACATAAGAGACCTAATTGAAAACTGAAAATAAGTTAAGGGACCCCTGATGGTATTTTGCCAAAATCTTTTGTTTTGCCATTTCCTTTGGCACTTGGACACTTGCACAATCCAATATTGGCTAGTGATCTGACAAGCTCAGAGGCGGATCTTAGTTAGGACCGGGGAGGGCTATGGCCCGTCCTAGATTTTTAAAATTTTGGTATATATAGGTATACACATATTTTTGACTTTGACTTGGCTTATTTATACTGATATGATCAATACATTAACAAAATGCTTCTCTAGTTCAGCGGCTAAGTTCAGCGCTCAATCCCACAAGGTCCGGAGTTCAACTCCCATCTTATACTTTTTTGTTTTATTTCGATAGCTAGCATTATTTTTCCAAAAACGATCATGAAAAAGGGATTTGCAGGGGATGAACCACGTAACTTTGACAAAACCAACGCAAATTTTAACACTTAGACTAGTGAAACATTTGTGCAATTTTAAACAAATATTAATATTAATTTTAAATTTGGCCCACTCAAGAATTTCTGTCAAGATCTGCCACTGGACAAGCTTGTTTTGTATGTTTGCCATTGCTTTCCTTGTTTAGGCAATAAGGTAAATGGGTAAGCCGATAGATTTTTTTTCTCATTTGTCTTACCTCTTTTAATTGTATTATCTCAAACTTCATTTCTCTTTTTAGAGGAAACTGACACCGCATTGGGCTCTTACAAACCTTTACATTAAGGTGGGAAATTTCTCTAATTTTCCCTCTCCTCTAGTCTCTACTCCCCTCTAAAGCCCTCTCCTGAGGAGAAAATGACTATATATTAACACGAAATTATAAATTTACTTAGATGTATACACATATATTAACACGAAATTTGGGGTGTTACAAGTGACAAGTTATTTTGGTTGTTTAAAAAAAAATCGATGCCTTAGATTGTAAGAAAATGACCTCTCAACATAGATTTTTTATTTAGTTGAGAAGTCCCCCAAGCAACGCCCTACAATAGGCATATGATTCCAGCGTACTAAGCTCAACACCGAACACATTATTACAAAATATGGGTTGATCGAAGCCGTAGATCGCTGATAATATAATATTCTTGGGTTGGCATAAAATCTATTGATCTGTTGACTGCCTCATAATCATGATGGGTTCGCGTGAAGGAAAAGGACTGCCTCATAATTAATTTTGGTATATTTGATAATTAGTTTGTGTTCTATAACATTAAGTAATCCAACAATAATATAACCTTTAAAAATAGGTACAATGATTTGTGTATAATCAAAAATAACAGAAGTATTTGAAAAAATATAAAATGTCGTTTCTTTTTTGACACAAAATGCTGTTTTCTATATGACATATTGAAAATATTGCTATTACATTAATATCCAATGAATCAAATAAGTCAACACCTGTCTTGCCAAAAAGTTTCATGCCACTGAATCTCTAAGAATTAATATTGGAGAACTTATGTGATCCACAACATTAATTTGAAGATGATATCTACAAAAAAATGAAAAATATTATACATTACTCTCAGTTGAATGTGTTCTTTATAGAATATTTATTTATGGACATGAATAAGTTGAATGTTCATACACTTGGCAATGATTTCACCGATTCGTGCCATAACAACGAAATAAGTGTCTTAAGAAAAATTGGACCAAGTTATAAGAAAATTGAATTTGTAAAGTTGGACAAACGAAATGGGTTTAAATGCATTTTCTATGTTAGTTTTTACAAGATAAACTAATAAAGTACAAATTGGTTTTCAAATACATGAAACTTTATGGGTGTAGGCTGCATAATGAAACTTTCGATCTAAAAAAAAGTTGTGAGAACAGAGAAGAGATGTCTATAAAAACCTGTTGAATATAATAAATTAAAAATAAAAAAAGTCACAAATGAATAGTTTAATTGATTGCTGGTGCAACTCGACCAAAAGTAGACTCCCCTTCATGAATAAGAAATCTTCAAGTAGTTGTGTACTAATGGCGCCATTTCATAGTCAATAGGTAAAAAATATAAATTGGAAATTCTACAATCAAATGCGATTAGGAATGTGCCTACCTAATGAAATGACCACAATTTATAAAAGTAATTTCATTTCATTCTGATGGGAATTTTTTGCACTTGAAATTCAAAAATTGTAATTGATTTGGCAGGTTGGGATAATATTTAACTGAGAATCAGAATGCCACAAATAATTTCTATATTTGTCAGATGAATTCCATTATTAGCATAATTTAAATATATTTGAATTCAACTAATTATTTTAATATGAAATTCTTTCCTACAGCAAAGCAAGCGAATTACTTAGCAAATGCATGGAAAAATGATATGTGTAATGTCATTTATTTGAGATGCATTCTCGATTGTTAAATATATAGATATATTTTTTTGATATACTTAGTTGAAATGACAAATAAACACCACACACATACACTACCACTCCGGGTTCGAATCCTAGAACCTAGATCTATGTCGTTGAAATTGCCAAAACAACCAACAATGAGAGACAAAGTAGAAATGCTCTTAAAGTCTCTTGAGGGGGAAGTTTCAAAGATTTGAACTCTAGACCTCATTATACTTATTCGGTACATCTTAGCTCACCAACTGAGCTACCTACTTGGGATAATATATCCAGATTTTGTTTTCTTTTTCTATATTCTTTTAGAAATTACCCCTCTTTGTAATTTTGGTTTGCAACTTAGACTATGGGCTAAGTTTGATTGTATTTTTAATGGGCTAACTTTTATGCATTGCAATTGGGCCAAAATAGGATCCAAAAGAATTGAAACTTAGTTTAACATTGGACCCAAATAGTTAGAACTCGGTAAATGAGAAAAAATGAGCCTGACCAATTCTAGCCATTTTTTATTTTAAAAATAAAATAAATTTAAGAATAAGACGAACAAAATTATCTCTTGAAGTATTGAAAATTAACTTCATTGCCACAATTTTGTATCTCCTTCCAGCAACCCTTCCAAGATTCCTGACAATGGAATCATGGTGAGCTAAAGGTACAATGAAATTTGGGGATTTAGGTTTGTTCATCAGTTGATGTCAGAATGGATGTGAAATTCTCGAATAAGTTCGGGTGGTTCACTGAACTGGTTTACAATACCTGTTTGTGTGTGCAAATTATTTACAAGAAACAGCCGTTCACAGTTCAAGTTGATGAATTGTTTCGGTTCAGTATCCAATTTTGTCGGTTTATTTTGGTTTCCTTAATTGGCTTAGATAAGAGATGAAGATGTTAGTAAACATGCAACACATTTATTTACCATGCTTGTTCTCGTTTTATAATGCAGAAACAATCAATATGAATTCATCAGCAGAAATAAATCCTTAAAGAGCTCAAGAGTTAAGACATAATGCTAAATCTACTAACCTTGACTAACAAAGACGTATCATGATTGTGAGCTTAGAACAGCCTCATACAGCATGCAAGGAAGGAATTATCTAATAAGTAATTCAAAGAATTATATGCATAAATTAAGTAGAATGGAACAAGCCAATATGTTAATTGTAAGGGATAAGAAACCCGAAGTACAGGTCTGTAAGGGTCTCGATGAGAAAAGAATCAGAAAAGCTTAACCATTTCCACTACTTTTTATTGTCCAAACAAGGATAGCAACGGCAAACATACAAAATTAGCTTGTCAGATCACCAGCCAATGTTGGATTGAGCGAATGTCCAAGTGCCAAAGAAAATGGTAAAACAAAACATAACATTTTCTAAACTGAGATGATTTTCAAGTTCCCATCCAACTGACCAAAGAATTACACAAGCAGACCACACTCTATTCTTCATTGCTCTGGAAAACCAGCTTCAACTTCATCCCACTTGTCACTACTTTCAGCAAACTTCTCCTTGATTTCCTTAATAAGCTCTTTAGCATCATCAATCTTGGAGACACCAACAAGCCCATTCACAAGCTTCTTCATCACAGTAAAACTAGGAAACCAACCTTTGGCAATACTCGCCTTAGCAATTTCCAAAGCAGATTCAAACTCCCCACCCTCACACAGGAAGTGAACCATAGTGAAATAACAACCACTATCAACCTTATAACCTCTTTTCCTCATCTCAGCAAACAACCCCTTGGCCTCTTCAAGATTCCCTTCCTTACAGAACCCATAAATCAAATGATCATAACTCTCCGAATTCGGCTTCTTCCCGCTCGTAATCATTCCCTCGAATAAAGCCTTGGCCTCAGAGGATCTACTCAACTTACACAAACTCTTAATCCTAACGTTATAAGTACTAGGACCAGGATAAATCTTATACCTTTCCCCCATCAAATTCATCAACTTACCAACATCATCAAACTTCTTCTCATTATAAAAACCAGCAATTGCATTGTTTAAAGTAATTGCATTAGGCTTAATAGAATTCCTATCCATCTCATCCAAAATCGAGAACACAGAACTAGTTGAACCAGATTCAGCAAACGACTTAATAACTAGGTTATAAGTATCAACATTAGGTTGAATTGAATAAATTTTAGGGAATTCAAGGTAAATTCGTGTTACCTCTTTATGATCCTTGGCGATGATAGAAGCAAGGAGCAAAGCGTTGAGCGATTTAACGGAAGGAGTGATGTGAAGTTCGTCGCGCATGTGGTTGAAAGTGCGGAGAGCGTGAGGGAGCATGTTAGCATGACCGTAGAGTAAGATAGCATGAGAAATGAAGCGCTCGTTGTTGAGATCGGGACGAGTTTCGAGAAGTTCGTCGAGGAATTTACGGATGCCGTCGAAATGATTGGCGGCGGTGAGTTTTGTGACGGCGAGGGAGAAAACTGCTCGGTCGAGGTGAGATTCCGGTGTGAGGGAGGCGGCGCGACAGATCTCGAGTATGCGTTCGGGGTTTGTTTCTGACTTGATGAGACGGAGAGCGGTTCTTGTCTTCTCTTTTGAGGTTAGCGGTGTTGAGGATTTTGAAGAGAGGATTGTCGAGTATTGACGGAATACGTGACGGAGAGTGAGACGAGAAGCCATTGACGTAGTTTGAAGGAAATAAGTAACTAACTGGTTAGGGTTTATCAGCAGAGGACTTCAGGATGCCGAAGGTTTTAGAGAAAAGAAGCGAGACACTGTGTAACTTTGTAACTGTAATAACGTTACGGCATAGCGTATCAAACGCTGCGTTTTAATCGTAAGTGTTTATGGAAAATTGGTATACTATTATGAGTTTTTTTTTATATCAATAGGGACTTAAAAGCCCGAAAACAACAGAACACGAATTACAACGAAATCATTCTAGGATTAGAAACTCCTGTACAGTCAGCATGCAAAAGACTTAAAATATGATCAGGATGATTCAAATAACGCAGTCCTTCCTTAGTCTCACACCCCAAAGCAGCAAAAGCATCCGCTACCATATTGACTTCTGGATACTCATTTTAATCCCTTAATGCGCATGAGCAATCCCCGGCCCATCAACGTACCATGATCATTACCCACCAAAAGGGAGACAACTAACTGATAATCCAACTCAAGCTCGACATTCCTGTATCCTTTTCCCCACACCAGCCTAAGACATTCGAAAGCGCCCCAAAGCTTGGCAATATAAGAGTTGGTATCACCAAGGAAGCACCAAAAACCCCTAGCCATCGGCCAAGGGTATCCGCATCAACCCTTCACAGCCACTAACACGCCCACCGGCTTTAGAAGCACCGTCAGAATTAACTGTCACCCAACCATCAGGCGCAAGCCTCCAATGAACATTCACTATCTCCTTGGCCGCCTTAATGGAGGGATTAAAATGAGTCTTGCTCACCTGATACTCGTTAACATACTGTCGAATCACATTTGCCAAAAAGAAGTAGTAAAAGTTGGATCATGCATTTTCTTGTTCCTCCATCCCCAAAGAAAGAAACAAGCTGTAGCCCACAACGCTCCTCCAATTTGGCTCACCCTTTTAAAAAATATTGTACCTGGCCCACTCATCAAAAGGATAGCCAAAGAAATTCGATCTCATATTTTGAGGCACCAACGATCTCCAAATGGACACTGATAGAGGACAATCCTTCAACACATGAATTATTGTCTCATCAACACCTGCACAATGATAACAATTCAAACGATCTCCACTCCATCTACTACAATACACCTTGGTTGGGAGCTTGCCATGCATAATCTGTCAAGCGAAGCTTCTAACCCTCTCCAGAACATCAAGCTTCCAAATGGTCCGCCAATGCTCCGCGATACTCAAACTAGGAGCATTTCTAAGGAGAATTCACACACTAGAGACCGAGAAAAGGTCAGAACTCTCTCCCGGTCAGTACACCTCATCTAAACCCATAGAAGGCTCCGGCACTGGAATAACAAGTAACTTGTACATTCTGGCCGGAAGCACCTCCTAAAGCACATCAAGCTTCCACTTCATGTTCTCACCATTAAATCCACCACCTTCCAATCATGCATGTCAAAAGGAACATCACTCACCAAATCACAAAGAGGTTGAGTGGGGTCAAGCCATTTATCAAAGCAAAAACTAACAATAGCACCATCTCCAATCAACCATGCCTCTCCACTTTTGATTTTACCCAACAATCTGTTATTGATTTCCACAATGAAGAGTCTGCGGCCTTGTATTGAACCTCCCACCTCTCGCAAGTGTTCCTTCCATACTTCCCGATAAGAACTCGGCTCCAAAGTTTGTCCCTATCGGATTTGAGATTCCAAGCCAATTTCATAACACAAGCTTTGTTCATATCAGTTAATCTACGCAATTCGAGACCACCATCCATTTTCGAAAGAGTAAGGGTGTCCCACTTGATGAGATGCTATTGACGCCCTTCATTACTATCTCCCCAAATAAATCTCCGTTGAATTTTTTCAATCTCCCTCAAACACACTGTTGGGATTGGGTTTGTCATCATAGTATAGGTGGGAATAGATTGAATAACAGACCTTACAAGAGTTACACGCCTGACAAAGGATAAGTGAGTCACTTCCACCCCGAGAGCTTATGATTCACCTTCTTGATTAAGTAATTAAAATCCTCCCTCTTTGGAGCACGCCCACAAAACATGTTAAGGGCATTCAACACACAAGCCATACAATCATCTGTTGCTTTCTCGAATATAAGAAGATCATATACGAACATTAAGTGAGAGATATGAAGCCCACTTCTTCTGGCCCGAATAGGCACCCAACGCTTGGCCTCAACCTCCTCATCAATCAAGTGGGTAAGCTTGTCCATGTACGGAGACATAGGATCGTCTTGCCGAATACTGCGATGTGGAGAAAAACTCTCAGATCTTCTTCTGTTCCATAACACATTCGTACTCACAGTAGAAAAACAACGCATAATAATTGATTGCAAGCTATTCGACAACCCTAGTTCATCGTAGCAATGAAGGACCAATGAATCCTATCATAGGCTTTAGCAAGATCCACTTTAATAACAAAGAAACCATTCTTCCCTCTCATTTTCCGAATGGAATGAAGAAACTCCTGTGCAACCACAATATTCTCATGTATACTTCTAGTAGGGATAAAACCTGTTTGGTACGGAGAAATAATGCTCGTGATAAGAGGCTTCAACCTGTTGACAATAATCTTGGTGATGATCTTGTAAGTTACAATATTACGAGTTTAATTTATGTACACATGTACATATAATGTACTGATTCATACAACTATCACAAACAAAAATTCATCGAAGATGGTTATCAATTGATTAACTCATTTTTTAATGATGTGTCAACTAATAATTGGTAGATAATATAAATCACTCATACACTTATTGTGTATATAATTAAATCCAAGTTATATTCAGTTTTAGATGGGACAAAGATAGTTTACATTCTATGGGACAAGGATAGCTTTTGCTCTTTAACAACAAAATGATATTTAGTTATTTATATATTTATTTATTTATTTTTGGCAGTACTTTTGTATAAGAAAGAGAAATTATAAATTTAGATATCATTTTGCTGGGATAAGTCGGATAGTGTTTCTGAACATGTTTGGAAGGCGGGTGGTCGATGCTTCAACTCAGGTGAATAGTGAAGCAAAATGTTTATTGTTACTCAAATTTACATATTTTTTCTTAATTTAAAAATATGTACTGGAAGAGACAATCTAAGTTATCAAACTTTGTTTCATATTAGGTTGATAGATTTATGCTAATTGTGCCAAATATAACTATTTTTCTCTTGAAGTAAATTACTAAATTGACTTCTGTTAAAAAAATGTAATAATTTGACATGGAAATCTAATAATTAATCTTCGCATATGCGAACTAACTGAATTATGTTTGAGTTCATTCATGCAAAGAACGATGCGACGGTATCCTTGCGTATACACGGGTATACTGCTAGTTAGTTGGAAAGTAAGTAAAATGAAATAAAGATGTTTTTTTTTGTTTGATTGCATAGAAAGTGAGAGAAAAAAATAAAGTGTGTATTTTTAAAATTATGAAAGTAAATTTAACTAAAAAAACATTATATTGATTCTAAAAAATATGTTTTCATGCATATAACGCTGCGATGGTACCCTTATGAACGTAAATTTCACTAGTAGTTATGTTTTCATACTCGGTGCTCGTTGGTAGTGTCGTAACTTGGAGGGCATTCAAACAAACAAGGTTTAAATATGTATTTAGTCCCTGCAAATGTCCCTATTTTTCAATTTAGTCTCTGCAAATTATTATTTTTTAAATACGTCCCTGCAAAATAACTTTTTTTTGAATATGCCCTTCCGAAAGTTGGAATTTTAAATACGTCCCTGCAAAATAACTTTTTTTAAATACGTCCCTGCAAAATAATCTTTTTTTTGAAATACGTCCCAACAAAAAAAAATTGTGATATTTTGCAGGGACGTATTTTAAAAAAAAGTTATTTTATAGGGACGTATTTAAAAAAAAACTATTTTGCAGGGACGTTTTTAAAAATTTTATTTTGTAGGGACGTATTTAAAAAAAAAGTTATTTTGCAGGGACGTATTTAAAAAAAAAATTTGCAGGGACTAAATCGAAAAACAGAGACATTTGCAGGGACTAAATACATATTTAAACCAACAAACAATTACTGTGAGATCGATTATGAAGTCAAAATTTGTGACGCATCGACGGGAATAAGACTTAGCCAATTGAAATTAAGAAGTGAAGTAAACCCAAACTTTGTGATTGAAAATCGCATGAAGAAGGTCCAATTAGGGATGTCAACAGGGCGAGGCGGGGCGTGTAGTAGTTACCCGCTTCCCACTCCGTTGGATATAAATGCTACTCGTACCCGTCTCGTGCCCGTGTGGGTACCCACATACTAGGTTTTTCACGGGTATTGTCTCCTCGTGGGTACCTGCGGGCACTTTTAATATTAATTAAAATAGTTTTTATAAAATAAAATTTGAAATACTACACAAAATTATCCTTTTGAACACCTTTTTTTTTGTTCATCCATATAAAAAATTGGGCATTCCATTATGCATTTATCTTATCATTCATTTATTAGCTTATAGTAGTTAATAAAAGTAGATAAAAACACACTAGAGTTAACAATAATAGGAAATTTTCCAAATAAATATATTTGTTACAAGTACGAGTACCCGCAGGCACGAGTACCTCAATATCCGCTCCCACCCCATTTATTGACGGGTAGTCTAATTACCCATTTATTTAACCTGTGGTAACCTTTAAGCTACATGCCCCACACCCGTCGCGTATAATACCCGTAGATGCTGGTTATTTTTTTTATCATCCCTAGGTCCAACATGATGAAAGCAAATCATTTGTTAATTCTACCAGCATTAAAATGAATTTAAATAACTTATTTCCATCCCTTTCTTATGGTGTTTTTGTGTAGGTGCTAGACGGTGCATTATTGAGAGGACAAACTATTAAGCTTCTAACAATTTTCATATCCCTTATGGTGGTGTATGACTAGCTAGCAGCATAAACTTGATAAAATCACCTATGCGAGTGTCAAATGGGGCCGCTTGCATGAGACTTTAGTGAAATTTCTAACGCCCTCGTGAATACTTGGTGCACGCATGACTTACTAGTACAAAACAACCTAACAACATGAACACTGTGTGGAGGGGTTTTAACACACTAACTATCTTGGGTTCCACGACTTCATAAACCAATTCATTATGTGTTGCGTCTTATGAGTACTTGGTGCACACATGACTTACTAGTCCAAAACGACGTAACAAGAACTGTGTGTGTTGGGGGGGGGGGGGGGGGGGGGGGTGATGTGATTGTAAAACTTTTAACACACTAATTACCAATCTAAGTCTCGTTTCATAGAACACTATACGAATCTGACGCATTACATCAACAATGTTAACCCACAAAATTCCTTTTCTTTTTTTAACTTTTGAAATATGCCCCATTGTTATGTTTTTTGCGGAGATATTCCAACAGTTGTCAAGTCCCATATTGCCCGACTTGGGCCAAAAATTATGGTTTCGGTGTAAATATTTTCAATTCTCCCTTGCGCACATGATTAGCTTTACCAAATTTTAAATTTTTTTTGAAAATATTAATTTTGAAGATATTTATGAATTTGAGAATGCTTATCCAAAAAACCTTGTCTTACGCCCTTTTAAGTTTTAAGCTTACACGAAAATATCTTTTGACCAAGACTTACTTAACCTCTTTTATTAAACGGTTATATAAGTTGTGTCTCCGATGCTCGCGCTCTAAACAACATGACTAATGTGGCCTTGATTAACCGCCCACTAATTCAATAATCGAGTTATAGCCTTATCCTTAAATAGTTACTTTATGATCTTGGAATTAAACTCTTGGTTAGCACTTCAAGAGATACGTGAACTAATCTATCTCTCCATACTTCTTTCTAGGTTACATCTCGTGTTTCTAAAATTAATTTCATTCGTTGTTATGATACCTCCATTGCTTCCGCATTGGGGATGAACTTGTTGCACCTTGAAGGATTTGCGCACAGTGGATTTATACCTCCATTACTTCCACATTGGGGATGAACTTGTTGTACCTTGAGAGATTTGCGTATGATGGATGGATAAATCCTTGATACTTTTAAGTTTTCTATTTTGCAAGTTTGCTTGTTTGCAGATCGTTGCTGCTTTATCTCAAATTAGAACCAAACAATGCAATCATGACTCATAGGGCACAATGAGATTTGGGGATTTAGATTTGTTCATCAAATGATGTCGAACCTGAAGTGAGATTCTTTAATAGGTTCGTGTGGTTCAATGAACTGGTTTACAAGTTATTTATTTATAAGAGAAACTGTTCTTAATTTAAGTCAATGCATTATTTACCATGCTTGTTCTTGCATTATAATGCAGAAACAAACAATAAGAATTCATGAGCAGAAACAAATCCTTAATAACCATCGGCTTAGGAGGAGAAGGCTTTAGAAGGAGGAGGACAGGAGAAGGGAAGAGAGAGGGAAATTTTACACCTTAATGTACTGATTTGTAAAAGGCCAATGTGGGTGCGGTTTCCTCTAAAAAGATAAATGAAAATTGAGATAATGCTGCAATTGAAAGAGGTAAAATAAATGAGAAAAAATTAGAAATCTATCTATCGGCTTAACCATTTACTTATTGCTCAAACAATGAAAGCAATGGCAAACATAGAAAACTAGCCAATATTGGATTGAGCAAATGTACAAGTGCCAAAGAATAAGGCAAAACAAAACAAAACATGTTCTGAACCGAGATGATTTTCAAGTTCCCATCTAACTGACCAAAGAATTACACAAGCAGACCACACTCTCTCTTCATTGCTCCGGAAACCCAGCTTCAACTTCATCCCACTTGTTACTACTTTCAGGAAACTTGTTCTTAATTGCCTCGATAAGCTCTTTAGCATCATCAATCTTAGAGACACCAACAAGCCCATTCACAAGCTTCTTCATTAAATTAAAACTAGGAAACCAACCTCGATAACTAAACCAACCTTTATAACAATTATCCTTAATAACTTCCAAAGCAGATTCAAACTCCCCACGCTCACAGAGGGTGTAAACAATAGTGAAAAAACAACTACCACCATCTATAATACGATAACTCTTCTTCATGTCAGCAAACAACCTCTTACCCTCTTCAAGGTTTCCTTCCTTACAGAACCCATGAACCAAATGCCTATAACTATTCGAATTCGGCCTCATCCCTCGCGTAATCATCCCCTCGAACAAAGCCTTAGCCTCAGAGGATCTCTTCAACTTGCACAAACTCTTAATCCTAACGTTATAAGTACTAAGACCTGAATCCATCTTATACCTTTCCTCCATCATATTCATCAACTTATCAACTACATCAAATTTCTTCTCATTATAAAAACCAGCAATTGCATTGTTAAAAGTAACTGCATTAGGCTCAATAGAATTCCTATCCATCTCATCCAAAATCGAGAACACGGAACTAGTTGAACCAGATTCAGCAAACGACTTAATAACTAAGTTATAAGTATCAACATTAGGTTGAATTGAATAAATTTTAGGGAATTCAAGGTAAATTCGTGTTACCTCTTTGTAATCCTTGACTATGATAGAAGCAAGGAGCAAAGCGTTGAGTGATTTAACTGAAGGATTGATGTGAAGCTCGTCACGCATGTGGTTGAAAGTGCGAAGAGCGTGAGGGAGCATGTTAGCATGACCGTAGAGTAATATAGCGCGAGAGATGTATCGCTCGTTGTTGAGGTCGGGGCGAGTTTGGAGAAGTTCGTCGAGGAATTTACGGATGCCGTCGAAATGATTGGCGGCGGTGAGTTTAGTGACGGCGAAGGATAAAACGTTATGGTCGAGGCGATATTCCGGTGCGAGGGAAGCGGAGCGGCAAATCTCGAGTATGCGTTCAGGACTTGTTTCTGACTTGATGAGACGGAGAACGGCTCTTAATTTTTCTCTTGAGGTTAGCGGTGTTGAGGAGTTTGAAGAGAGGACTGTTGAGTAGTGACGGAACACGTGGCGGAGAGTGAGACGAGACGCCATTGATGTATGTAGTTGAAGGTAATAACTAACTAACTGGTTAGGGTTTATCGGCAGAGGAGATTGGGATGCTAAAAGGTTTAAGGAAGAAGACAGTTGTCTGTGTAACTCTGGAAGTGTAATAACGTTACGGGATAGCGTATCAAAAGCGTTTTATTTGGAAAGGTATGAAAAAAAATTCTTCAGAAAAAGTGAACCTGACGTGAATCGAACACGCAACCTTCTGATCTGGAGTCAGACGCGCTACCATTGCGCCACAGATCCACATGTTGTTTCTGTCACTCAAACTGTATTTGCGTGGCAAGCTTAAAAGGAAGGATGAAGAACGAGACAAATAAAAGAAAAAGGGAAAATAGATGACTCTCGGGTTATTTAGTTGGGTGGGAAGTAAGTGAAACTAAATAAGGATAAAAGTTTTTTTCTTGTTTAATTGTATAGAAAGTGAGAGGAAAATTAAAATGTGCATTTGTTAAATGATGATAAAAAGTAATAAATTTAACTAAAACCAAATCTGTCAGCAAATTTTTTTTGGGAATAAAACCAATATCATCGATGTAAATCCATTGTGATATTCAATCGACAATAGTTATTGCAAGGAATAAAATTGATAATGCCAAAAACAAATATGTACGATTGAGACATAATGTGGAGAGGTAATTGCATAAACGATGAACAATATCAATCGATTATGTAAATTCGGAAGTGAACTTGGTCAATCCTTTGACAAAATCCATTGGGAGCAAGTATCTTGTGATACATCAAGGAAAATAAAACTTGAGCCAGTTGAAATTAGCAAGTGATGTTAACCCAACCGTTGTGATTGGAAGTACCATGAAAAAGGTTCAATGTGATAAAAACAAGTCACTTGTTAACTCTGCTAGCACTAAAACTAACTTAATTTATATTCATCCATTCCTATGTGTTTTTATGCAAGTGCTTGACGCTGCATTATTGAGAAGATAAGCTATTAAGCTTTTGATGATTTTTATATCCCTAATGGATGGTGTATGACTTGCAGCATACACATGATGAAATATACGAGTGTCGAGTGGGGTCGCTTGCATGAGATTCTGGTGAAATCTCTAGAGCACTCATGAATGTTGGGAATGTGGATGACTTCTTAGTGCACAATGGCTTAACAACAAGAACCTCCATTATACACTCAGTGTATTAGGTTTCATAACTTGCTATACTCATTCAGAATCTGTTAGGTTTTATTAGTCTAGGTTTAGTTTTTTATAGACAATCTAGATTTAGTTCCATAACTTGTTATATAGATCCAATGCATTACATCAATAATGATAATCTAGGAAATTCCTTTTCTTTTTTCTTTTATTAACTTTAGAAATATGTGGGGAATTGTTTAACTTTTTTGTCTAGATATTTCAAAAGTTGTCAAAGTCCTACATTGCCTTATTTTTGTAACACCAAAGCCTTTATATATTAATGTGTGATGTGAGCTAACTATAAAAAAACTAGCAATTGGAAAGTCCTCACGCGCAAGAGTTTGGGCCAAGATTTGTGCTTTTAGTGTAAATCTTTCGATTCTCCCCTACGCATGCGAATAGATTTGCGAAATGTTTTATTTTTTGAAATATTATTTTTGTAGTTGTTTTTAGATTTTAGAATGCTTATCCAAAAAACCCCTATCTTAAGCCTTTTAAGCTTACCCAGAAATATCTTTTGGCCAAATTTTGCTTAACCTTTTTATTAAACGACTATATGTGTCGTGTGTCTCTGATGCTCGCCGTCTAAATGGCTACATGATTAACATGGTCGTGATTAACTTCCCACTAATCATATACTCCAGCTAAACTCATTCTCTCAAATTGAACTCTAGGTTAACACTTCCTGATATACGTGAACCGATCTATCACTCCCTCATTGGTTACATCTTGTGCTTCTAAAATTAATTTTATTCTTGCTAATCTGATACCTCCATTGCTTCCATGTTGGGGACAAACCTGTTGTACCTGGAGGGATTTGTGCATTGTGGGTGGATAAATCCTTAAGGCCAACCGTACTGGCGCCTCAGGGTTTACGTTAAGTTTTCTATTTTCCAGGTTTGTTTGTTCGCGGTTCTTTGTTGTTCCTTATTCCTAAGTTAATGGTGCAAATTGTTCAACAAATACCACCTATTAGGTGAAATTGTTGGTATTGCTTAATTAACCAGTTATGTCAAATACCAAATCTTAAGAGCTAAGACGATGTTGTATCTCAAATTTGAATCAAACAATGCAATCATGATTCCTATGGGTACAATGAAATGTGGAGATTTAGCTTTCTTTATCAGATGATGTCAAACTCAAATCTGAAGTGAGAATGCAAGTGAAATTCTTGAATAGGTTTAGGTGGTTCACTGAACTGGTTTACAAGACTTGTTTGGGTTTGCGAATCATTATTTGTTAAGTAAACCCTCAATTTGGTTCCTAAACTATCATCCTCTTTTCAAATTAGTTCGTAAATTATTCTAAATTGATCAATTTAGCCCTTCAATTACCTTCTAAATAGGAGAGATGGTGGATAGTGCAAAGACTCAATTGATGAATTTAAAATACTTTAGGAACTATTTATTATATCTTTATAGTTTAGGGACTAAATTGGAAAGAGGGTGATAGTGGAGAGACTCTTATTTGTTTATAAGAAAAAACAGTTCGCATTTACCATGTAATGCAAAAACAAACAATCATATTCATGATCAGAAACAAATCCTTAAGGAGCTTAAGGCGTATACTCTACCAATAGTCAGAGACCCATTTACACTACTTTTTATTGCCCAAACAAGAAAAGTTGTGGCAAACATACAAAACTACCTTGTGAGATCACTAGCCAATATTGGATTGGGCAAATGTCAGTGCTAAAGAAAATGGCAAAACAAAAGGAAACCAGTTCTAAACTAAGTTAATTTCCCAAGTTCATGTCCATCTGACCAATAATTACACCAGCAGACCACAAACTTCATTGCTCTGGCAACCCAGCTTCAACTTCATCCCACATGTCACTGCTTTCAGCAAACTTCTCCTTGATTTCCTTGATAAGTTCTTTAGCATCATCAATCTTGGAGACACCAACAAGCCCATCTACAATAAAACTAGGAAACCAGCCATTGGCAATACTCTCCTTAGCAATTTCCAAAGCAGACTCAAATTCTCCATCCTCACACAGCAAGTGAACCAGGTTGAAATAACGGTCACTATCAACCTCAAAACCTCTTTTCATCATTGCAGCAAACAACCCCTTGGCCTCTTCAATGTTCCCTTCATTACATAACCAATGAATCAAATTATTGTAAATATCCAATTTCACCTGAGTCCCTTTCTTTTTCATTCGCTCGAACAAAGCGAACAAAGCCTTAGCCTCAGCCCTCAGAGAACTTATTCAACTTACACAAACTCTGAATCCTAAGAGAACAAACCTTAAGACCCAGATACATCTTATACCTTTCCTCGATCAAATTCATCACCTTTTCAACTTCTTAGCATTAGAAAAACCATAAGCTGCATTGGTAAAAGTCATTGGTTCACGCTTAACAGAATTTCTATCCATGTCATCAAAAATCGAGAACACAGAACTAGTTGAACCAAATTCAGCAAACGACTGAATAACTAGGTTATAGGTATCAACATCAGGTTTAATTGAATAGATTTTAGGGTATTCAAGGTAGATTCGTGTTACCTCTTTGTGATCATTTGCGGTGACGAAAACAAGTTGTAACGCGTTGAGCGATTTGACGGTGGGAGTGAGGGAGCATGTTAGCGTAACCGTAGAGCAAGATGGCGCGGGTGATGAAGCCCTCGTTGCGGAGTTTGGGGCGGGTTCGGAGGAGTTCGTCGAGGAAATGGCTGATGGCGTCGACGTGTTCGGCGGCGGTGAGTTTGGAGAACGCCGCGGCGGTGGAAACATTGCGGTTGACGTCCTTCCATTTGTGCCAGATCTCCTCGATAATGCGTTCAGGATTTGTTTCGGACTCAATGAGACGGAGGACGGTGCTGGTTTTCTCCTTTGAGTTTAGCGGTGGAGTTACTGTGGCGGAGTTCGGGGAGAGGATTGTTGAGTAGTGACGGAATACGTGGCGGAGATTGAGACGATACGCCATTGATGTAGTTTGGAGGTAATAACAAACTAAGTATCTAGTTAGGGGTTTATCAGCAGAGGAAATTGGGAAGCCGAAGGTTTTAGAGAAAAGAAGTCCAAAAAGATGAACCTGACGTGAATCGAACACGCAACCTTCTGATCTGGAGTCAGACGCGCTACCATTGCGCCACAGATCCAATTGAGGATTCTTCCACTCAAAATTTATTCCCATACCAAATGAAAATGAATGGAAGGATTTTTTATTTTTTTTGATAAGCTAAATGAATGGAAGGATGAACATTGAACCTAATGAAGGTTAAAAAAAATGTGATGGTTTTGGGGTAATCCAGGAAAGTAAAATAAATTAAAAATAGATTATTTAAGCGTAACTTTTTCTCAAAATAAATCTCTAAGGCTATATAGTTGGTAAAAAGTTGTGGATATTGAATAAGTTACCAAATTAAATTTAATGTGTTTGGTAAAATTAATGATTGAATTAACTTATAAATATAAAATGATGTAAACGAACATTTGTACTACATGGTTAAAAAGAATAGAAAATATTCATTTAATGTCTGATAAATGGAGAATTTAATTAAAATAATAACAATAAAAATGAGTGAAAAATGAAAAGCTATGAGCGCAATTTAAGTGGTGTTTCAAAAAGTGCAGTAAACATATTCTTGACTATTTCCTTGATAGGATCTAGCTAGAACACAAGAGTATGATAATTAATCACAATATTCGTGAAAATATAGAGAATGCATTTAAAGTGTGATAATAAAGAATGTTTCATCCTTTCATTAGCCTATAAGGGCAGATTATATAGTACAATTGCGGTTTAATGCTAAACGATACACTATATAATTATGGCGAGATTTGTGGAGAGATTGTAGAGATTTCCTTAAATACTCATCCCTTGTCCA
This sequence comes from Astragalus glycyphyllos, assembly GCA_963573325.1. Lineage (NCBI taxonomy): Eukaryota > Viridiplantae > Streptophyta > Magnoliopsida > Fabales > Fabaceae > Astragalus > Astragalus glycyphyllos. The sequence goes on from OY754311.1 coordinate 8,883,305, forward strand.
GGTCAACCGAGACATGAAGCATGTCGAACCTTGGGGTGGGGGGCAGAGTCCCTCGGTCCTAGTGTTCGACGGAGTTCTCCGGTTATCAGGTTGTCCTGCCCATAGGTAGCAATTGGTCCGACCGTAGGCATAACCTTCCAAGACTCGAGGTAACGGTCGATCCGGCTGTGAACAAAACTAATGAAGAGAATGCTATAAACTAATCAAGTCAAACGCTTACAAAGAGTTTATCTACTTTATACAAGCAGACACTGGCGAATCCAGAAATTTTTAGTGGTGGGGACAAAAAAATAATTTGATATCTCCTTAGAAGAAAAATATTATAAATATTTATAAAATTACATAATGTAATGATAAAAGAGAGTAAATACCCAAATAGATACAAAATTTCACACTTATTTAGTTCGTAAGAAATGAAAAGTGTCACTTTGGTTATCAAATATCGATCAAATTTGTCATTTTAAAATAATTTTAAGGATATTTTAGTGCTCTTTAGAGACTAATTTGACTGATATTTAATTTGTCAATAATTAAACTAATGATTTTCATTTTTTAGAGGGCAATAAAATTGGTATCAATTATTCTCACTTATATTTCTTATAATTTTGTGCAAATATTTTAAAAAGCTAATAGCTTATGGGGGCGGGGGCAAAAAATATTTCTATTAAGCATTACTACTAAAATATTTTATGGTGTGCGGGCAATTCCCGTCACACACCTCAAGGTGCATCCGCCACTGCCAACAGATTGATTTTGCCAAATAAAACATAAGAGTTAGAATATCTAAATAATGAGTTTCACCGATAAAAAAAAATGCAAACCAATCAAAAAAAATAAATACTGAGTTTCAAGTGAAACATATGGGATGCACAAGCTATTGTCCTAGCTTTCAAGCTGAACATTTCTGAAGTGGAATACTCATTCCTCAATCTTCTCTCACGTAGAAGTTTTTTAAAAAATCTTTATATAAATTGTTGGAACTTTGATGATTTGTGTGAGTCGAAAAAGTCTCACATTGAATAGAATAGACACTATGAGAGTGTTTATAAATGGGAATCTTATTTGTTGGGTTGGGCTCCAAGGGGTAACCAATTTTGTGGATGGGAGAGGACACACACAAAGTGACCGCCACACACGTGTGCGCACCGCCACTGTCCGACCGGCCGAGCCGAACCTGGGCTGTGTGGTGTATACTTTTTTTTTTCCGAAAAATACTTTTTTAATCGGTTGACTGGTTGACTGTCGACCAAGTCACAATTGTAATGGTTTTTCATTTATTTCGCAACGGTAGAGTCGTTTCTGGGGGTCACCATTAATAGAGAAAATCAATTTACACGAGACAATCAATCAACCAAAAAAAAAAATCACCGGCTTCGGGGAGTGCTTCTCGGTTTTACCATAGGTTCTAGAAATAACGAATCTTTGGATTTCCAATTCGTGATTAATATAAACTAAGTAAAATCGCTGTTAATTAGTTTAAATGAATCCACGCAGTTTCATGCAAGCGCCAAAACAATTAGTTCAATTGGGCACGAAAGCGGACAAGCGCGGTTTAAAACATAATCAATATCATAATAGAATTCATGTCAATCCGTTAACAATTTCAATTCAAATTAAATAACTTAAGCAATCAAATAATTCGAATTAATCAAGGGTTCTAAACGGGATTGTATAGAAGCAAGCGCGTACACAAACAAATCGTGTTTTGCATAAACAGAATTCGAGTGATGCAAGTGAAACAAGAAGAACTGAATTGCAAATCAATAAGAAATAATTAACTAAATTGATAGAGAGACAAAATTAGAAACTAGGGATGGCAATGAGGCGGGGCGGGACCGGGAAGTACTTCTCCGCTCCCCGCCCCCGCCTCCCATATTGTCCCCCATCCCCATTCCCCGCTTCGGGGGAGTTTTCCTCCCCATTCCCACGGATCTCCACGGTCCCCGCGCGGACCCCAAGAATTCATTTAAAGTTAGCAAAAGTAAGACTAAAAAACAAAAGTTTAACATTGAATATAAAAAAATATAAAATTTAGTCTTAATTTGATATTTTAATATTTAAAAAGTATAAAGATAAGACTAAAAAAATATAAAAATTAACACAATTTAATATTTTATTAATGTTTTTATTTAAAATCACATATTAAAAGGCAAAAAAATCTATAACTTAGAATATAATATATATCTATAACAAGAACATTTATGTAATATATTCGGGGGCGGGGGATACGAACCCCGTCCCCATCCCCGAGTTGACTGCAGAGGGATTTTCCCCATCCCCGTCCCCACTGGGGAAAATTCCCCGCACACGGGGCTCCAAGCAGGGCAATCCCTGCGGGGATCCCCACTTGCGGGTAGAAATTGCCACCCCTATTAGAAACTAAGGCGAAATAACATTAAACCATAAAACACCGAACCTCAAAAATCCATAGTGACACCCTTTCACCAATGAATTGACTTTGAGTTTAGGCTTCCATATGGAGGTTAGGGCACAAAAAGTAAATTGAAAGTAGAATAGTGTAAGATGTATTGTTTAACTGCTGAGTGACGTATTTTGTTTCAGCACAACCGAAAAACATAATTCACTTAATGGGTTCTTGTATAAAAGCACGATACAAAATAATAATTGGCCCATAAATTCATTTTTAATTGTACTTCTTCAGTAATTCGTAGTTTAGACCTTCAAGAAATATGAATTGTGTTTCGAGCTCAAAAGAATAATTGTAGTTCTACTCCTTAGCTTTCCAGCACATGTCTGCGTGCCTCAATCGTATAATCACAACAAAAGTTATGGCCTGCAGAGTAGACAAGGGTCAGTATCCAATAAAACCGAAAATAAATTAGTAAACAACACTAATGCTCAAATAAGAGCATCCTCAATGGGGATTTCTTACCCATTAAGAGTTAGATTGTAATAGGTACTCCCGTTGTGGAGAATAAAAATTGGGTACCTATTAGGAATGAACTCTTAAATAGGAAACACTGTCTCTCATCTAACGCGTGGACCCACTGTCTTACTTTTGATTAAAATAATAATAGAAACTTGTAGTTGTAGTTGACATGAAAGTGGGATCCATTTAGTAAATTTTGTTGAGTTTTTGGGCCGGAGAGATGAAGTTCATTCAATACTACTATTAAAAAAATTATAAAAAAGTGATGTGTACACGTAGGACCCATTTAAGTACTCAAATGGGAGTTTCTCTATTGTGGATGCTCTAAGACCCAAAGTCTAGAAACATGCTAAGACTCAAATATTAAGTGTGGAATAAAGTCAAAATCACCAAGTACAAAGCTCTAATTAATGTATTAAAATACACTAATAGGTTTACCTCTGAATGAAAAGGGCTTCGCTGAAAATTCCCTTGTGCAGGCCTTCGAGGAAGGCGACAACCAAAAATTTCTCATCTGGCTCGTTGACCTGGACAATCATCTTGTTAAACTGAGATAAAAAGCTCTTGAGTTGCTCATTCTACCCCTGATGGAGGTCAAAAAGATTGGATAACACTCTTGGCTTTCCTCAACTGGTTGAGAATTGGGCGATGAACCTAGTGGTTAGATCTTCGAAGTTGGTGACAAACCTTGGGAGTAGATCGATAAACCAACGCAGTGCTACGTCATTAACATTCCTACGAACAATTTGCAGCTGACCGTGTCGTCTCCCCCACAGGCGGACTTTATGGTTTGCTCCCTGAAGTGTTGGGGGAACACCACACCTTGGATTTCCTCCGAGAGTGGTTGGAAAGTCCGCAGGGGGATCCTACTTCTACAAGGGCTTGAGGGTTGGTTCAGAGTAGGGATGGCAGAAAAACCCGCACCCATGGATAAAGTCTGCAACGGGTACGGGGTGAGTATCTTAATGAGTACCCGCGGGTTTAATAAATGGGTAATTAGACCACTCGTCAATAAACGAGATGGGGGAAGATATTGAGCTACACGTCCCCACGGGTACCCATACCCATAACAAATAAACTTATTTGGAAAATTTCCTCTTATTGATGATTCTAGTGTTATTTATCTCCTTTCATTAACTACTATAAGCTAACAAATAGAAAAAACGCATAGTGAAATGCTACAATAAGCTAACAAATAAGTGATAAGAAAAATGTACAGTGAAATGCCAAATTAATTTTCTTATATGAATGAATAGAAAAAAGGTGTTCAACCATGGTTCAACTTAGTTCAATCTTTTGTCAAAAAAAAAAACTTAGTTCAATCTGATTCTTAGTCCCTAAGAGTACGTCAAACTTAAATAAAGTAGTGCTTTATATTGTAATTATTTGTTGGAAAATTAACTTAGAATTCATAAAATAACCAACAATAATCAAGAAATTAATATATTAGCACTAAATGTATAACTCACAGTAAAACAATTGAGGAAATGTAACTACCATAAATTAGTTAATCCTGTACAGTTGGTCTCAAAGTAAATAACAACTCTTGTAACTACATAAATCAGTTTCTAGTTCGAGTAATTTTTATACTTCAATTATGAAGCTTGGGTCTGCACATCACTCTTGTAACTACATAAATCAGTTTTTAGTTTGGTATTAATTAACGTTGCACCAAATTGTGCAAAACTGCCACGTGGAGTGTAGGGAGGTGGGTAGTAGTGGGAATCACAACAAACTAATGGATAGTTTGTTATTGGCTTGTGCAAACTCTTTCTTCACAACAAACTAATGGAGAGTTTGTAGGGAAATATGCGCGGGAATAAGAATTATAGTGAGGGGTGGTGACATTCATTCTTTCTTTCTTCTTTAATAGTCGTTTGCCCGCGGTAAGACGTTCATTCTTTCTTCTTTGCTACTCTATCTGTTTTCCTTGCCTGAAGAAGGTGTGTGCACTGCACTTCTGTTTTGTGCAAACTCTTTCTCTGCAAACTCTCGTTCTCTTCTCTGTTTTGTGCAAGAGCTAACAATTGGGTAAGACATTCATTCATTCATTATTTGTGTGCTTTTTCTTCTCAGAAACTCTCGCTCTCTTCTCTATTTTGTGCAAGATTGTGCTAACAATTGTGTAAGACATTCATTCATTAATTATTTGTGTGCTCTTTCTTCTCTGCAAACTCTTGTTCTCTTCTCTGTTTTGTGCAAGATCTGTGCCAACAATTGTTTTTCTCTTCTCTGTTATTCTAATGTGTCATTTGATAGAAACGGTTCAAATTTGAGAGATGGAAAACCAAAGGTATGGCTCAAGCCTTTTATTTACAATCCTTTACATATTAGAAGACTTTTCCCTTTTAATTCATGTTCAGCACGAAAATGAAAAGGAAATAATCATAGAAATTAAGAGACACCGCGTGCCGAAGCAAACCGCGCGCGGTTGACTCAAAAGAAAAATGGATTAGATCAGACAAATATCATTTTTTTGCAGTTTTCGATTTGCGTTGGTTCGATTTACGGGTTTTCTATTGGGTTGGTTCGATTTTGAATACACCTAATATTTAGCATTGCATTTTCCTTTCAATATTGTCTACGAAGAAAACTAAGGATTCACATTCAAACAGAAATTTTAATTTGCTTTTGGTAAAAAGGACACTGATATCCTAGGTAAGTAGGATGGTCTGCATGCGTTATTTTGTCTTATGGGTCTGCAAAGTTGATTTTTCCCCAAGCTTGGTATTAATTAACGCTGCACCAAATTGTGCAAAACTGCAAGTTTTTCCACTCTCCAAGTTTTTCCTCCTTTACAAATTACGACAGAGCAAGACTGCGAGCTTTATATGTAATCAATGTATATCATTTAGTCAAATGGCTCATCCTATTTTTTTGCTTTTTTGTTTGGATATATATGAACTTAGGTTTACACTACAAAAAAAACGCTTATTTGCGAGGGACATTAGCGAGGGAATAACATTCCCTCGCTAAAACTGACTTTAGCGAGGGAATTAGCGAGGGAATGTGATTCCCTCGCTAAAACTGACATTAGCGAGGGAATTAGCGAGGGAATTTGAAAATTTGACCGTTAGCGAGGGATTTAGCGAGGGAATTTGAAAAATTTCCGTCGCTAATTGTTTGGAGGGAAAATTCAGTCAAATTCACGCGAATCAAGGAAATTAGCGACGGAATTAGCGAGGGAATTAAAATCCCTCGCTAATTAAAGTGGTTTTAGCGACGGAATTTGAGTTCCCTCGCTAATTAAAGTGGTTTTTAGCGACGGAATTTGAGTTCCCTCGCTAATTTTTTTAATTTTTTTTACTTAAATCTGTCACTCACTCACTCACTCACTCACTTACTCACTCACTCTTCTTCTCTCCTCTTCACCCTTCCTCTTCCCTTCCTCTACTCTCCACCACCACCACCATCACCACCACACAACCAACCAACCACCCTCACTCTTCTTCTCTCCTCTTCACCCTTCCCTTCCTCTTCCTCTACTCTATCTCTCTCACCTATAAACCCTAACCCACCACCACACAACAACAACCACCACCACACAACCACCACACAACAACCACCACTCGCGACACCACCACCACCACCACCACCTTCTTTCCTCTTCCTCTCTTCTCTCTCTCTCTCTCTCTTACACAATTTCCACTTTCACTCTTCTTCTCTCCACCTTCTTCCACCACCACCACACCACCACCACCCACGAGACCACCACCACACCACCACCACCCACGAGACCACCACCACCACCACCTACGAATTTCTTTCCTCTTTCTCTCCACCTTTCACCACCACCACCACCACCACCTTTCACCACCACCACCACCACCACCACCACCACAACAACAACCACAAAATTAATAATATAATATAATAAAAAACTGATTTTAAAAATAATATAATAATAAATATAAAAAACAAACCATTTAAATTAAGACACGTGTCAGTCAGAATTTGAAAATTTGCACAAATTTTGAGGCAACATTAGCGAGGGAATTAGCGAGGGAAATGTCCCTCGCTAATTAGCGAGGGATTCAAATTCCCTCGCTAATTTCATTAGCGAGGAAGGTATTAGCGAGGGAACCGGTCCCTCGCTAATTCCCTCGCAAATGACCATTAGCGAGGGATTTTGGTCAGTTTGCGAGGGAAATTTCCCTCGCTAATCCCTGATTTTTTTGTAGTGTTATTATACACTCCCTTGTAGCTACTAGCTAGCTAGTCATATGTTCTGAAACCGCGATGTCTTCTCAATTTGAACTTAATTTGAACTCAGTGTGATTTTAATTAACATTGCTCAAATCACTTTTTTATAATTCTTTCTCAATATGAACTCGGTCTTTCTCAAATACCTCTTTCTATTTTATTTTTCTTTCTCAGTATGAACTTAGTGTGATCTAAATGTTTGTAAAATAATTAATTTTAGGTTCGTTCGGAGTAGTTGTGAGTTTTTGTATCAAAACTTAAAACAAAAAAAAATAGATTTTATAATATCATCTGTTTTTTGTTTTAACGCTAACACATCACCACCAATGGTTGCCGATCACTACTCCAACTACCATTTTGACCACTACCAACGACTACTCCGATTACCGTCGACCGCCACTTTGACTACTGTTGATCACCATTTCATCCACCAGTGATAATCAATAAGACCACCACCAACTACCACTCTGACGACTGTCAACCACCACTAATCCAACCACCATCAACCACTACTTCGACAACCACTTATCATCCATTTATGATCACTAATCTAACTACCATCCACTACCACTATGACTATCACCTGGATTCTGATTGGCAAGTCTCATTTGCTAGCGGATAGCGGATTTGACTAGCCGAAGGAAAATAGACATGTTTTTTGGATACCGTTTAACGTTTTTTTGGTAAGACAAAACACTTGGTATTTTTTGGATATCGTTTAACGTTTTTTCAAATGTTGCTTCAAATACAAGTAACGAACTTATGAATCCCTAAGATTCTTGTCTCATAGTCATAATAGCCGGAGCGACCATATTAACTGATAATTCTCATTGATTAGACTGTATGTACTATATGCCCGAAGAGGTTAATGAAAGGATCCAATTTTTTTAACTCATTTCTCATACGATTCTCACATGTGTTTTGGTCTCTTCACTATATATGTAAATAGATTCGGTTTTGAATACCACTCCCTAATATTTAGCATTGCATTTTCCTTTCAATATTATCTACGAAGAAAACACAGAAATTTTAATTAAGGTTGAAAGCATGCGCTAGTTTGTCTCATAGCTACTGTGCCAAGTTGCTTTTTCCCCGAGTCTTGTACTATCAATTAATGTTGCACCAAATTGTGCAAAACTCAAGTTTCTCCACTCTCCAAATAGAAAGAAAAAAAACCTCTTGTTAAAGGAACTATTGGGAAGGCCACGTACATGGAGTGTACGTAGGGGCCACATGAGGTAGGGAGTGGGAATCAACAAAGTAATGATGGAGAGTTTGTTAGTAGCATTTGGCAAGCAGGATGTGAGGAGAGAGAATCGGATAATCAGAGGGTAGGGAAATATGTGCGCAGAGAGAATTGTAGTGAGGTGATGTCCTTTTTCTTGGAGCCAATCAGAGGGTAGGGAAATATAAACCGTTTGATCAAAATTGGACAGTAGAGATTTAGTTAATGCATGAATGCACCAAACTTTCGATTGTACCAGATCTGATTCCTTTTTCTTTCTCACCGATTCTATAATAGTCCTTTCTTCCATTTCCATTTGACTGTTCAGTATCCTACCTCCCATTGTAAGACATTCTTCATTCTTTCTTTGCTACTTACTGCGTTCTTTCTTTTCTTCTTCTAAAATACTTCATGTTCTTTGCTACTGTGTTCTCTCTGTTTTGCATCTTAATCTTCTTGCATACATTTTGAGAGAAATAAGAGGGTGTGAGTTATTTCTTTTCTTCTTCTAAAACACTTCATTTTGCTCTCTGTGTGTTCTTTCATTTTGTTGAAGAATCTTCGAGATCCCTCTCCTCATGGAAACTACATTTTACATTCTTTGCAATAGTGCTTAACTAGGCTACTAGAAACTACATTCTTCATTCTTTCTTTGCTACTGTAAATGTAGTTTGTTATGCAAAACATATAATAGTGTGTTCTTTCTTTTCTTCTTCTTCTAAAACACTTCATGTTGCATTTTGTTGAAAAATCTTGGAAATCCCTCTCCTTATGATTTCTCATGGAAACTACATTTTTCTTCTTCAACTTTTTGCAATAGATTCAGTTTTGAGAAAAAGAAGAGGGCGTGTTCTTTCTTTTTTTCTTCTTCTAAAACACTTCATGTTGCATTTTGTTTTACGTCTTCTAAAAAAAAATCACTAGGGTTTCGTTTTGTTTATTGCATCTTTAATTAAATGCTAAGATTTCTGTAAAAGATGTTATTATAGGCTAAACAATTTCACTAGGGAAGGTTTTTCGTTTGAATGGATTTTCAGCATTTAATCAATCTGAGAGGAGCAATTTGGCTACCTTGCTTAAGTTGTAGCATGCCCGTGTATTGTGCAGTCTATGGTTAGAATATGACTTTGATATTCATTTATTGGCTGGGTGTGCTGCACCATTAGTGCATTGGTACTGTTATAATATGACTTTGATATTCATTTATTGTTAAAGAAAAATATGGCTTTAATATTTTCATTAAATTGGTTATAGTTAAAAGTTGATAGCTAAACTAGCTTTTATTATTGTAATGTGTCATTTGATAGGCACTTGAGAGAATACCGATGGAGGAAAACCAAAGGTATATTTACAATTACAATCCTTTACATATTAGACCTTTCCCTTTTAATTCATGTTCAGCCCGAATATGAAAAGGATATAATCATAGAAATTAAGAGACATGCCAATAAATTGTATTCCACTTGAATAATATATTATTATTATTATTAAACATTTATATATTTCTAAAGTAAAACATTAATGTTATTTAAGAACCTTAAGAACCTGCTAGTATTCCACTTGAATAATAAATGTTATTTAAAACATTTATATACTAATCTGAGAAACTTAAGAACCTGCTAGTAACCTTTTTTCTTAAACTTTATTTCTTTCCCCACAAACAAACCTGTTATTTAAGCAATTGCAATTGAGCCCACATTAACATTTGGTTCCTTTGCCTGATACTTCAATTAATGTAACATTGAGTTTCATGTAGTCCTCATTATTTTCCTCAACCAATATAGGTGCTGGGTAGATAACAACATCACTACCATGTTTAACATTAACATTTGCTTATAAGTGATAGATCAAACAAAAAAGTATATGAATCGACTAAAAGTTTTGACTTGCTCACTGCATCAAAACACTATTTTATGTTCATAACTGTCAAACATAACACAGGGAAAACATTTGTAAAAGTAAAGTCATACAGCCAAAGCTACATAAAGAACCTTATATAATCAAACCTTTTTTTCTTCCTGAAAATATGGTTTACATCTAAAGTTACTATAGCCCCACTACGTGTTATATGATAATCAGTATCCCAATATGTGTACATATAAGGTGTAGATTTCAATATCCATGCTTGCCTATCAATGTATTCTCTAGATGCATTATTGTACCATAAATGAATGCCTTTTCCTACATAGCAAACATAACAATAGGAATCCAAGTCAGAAACGAATAAGATAAGTAGTTTGGAAAATGACTGTTGTTGTCTTGAAAGGATGTATTTCTACCAAAGTGGTATGGTAATCTTATTCATTCAAGCACCTTAGACATGAAGTAGAAAATTCTTCATCATATAGCAAGTCCTTATTGTACCTGCAATAAAAAAGATATCACTATCCCTGATCCTCATGACATGCAAATGATATCCTTCCTCGCAACTTACTGAGTCCAAAGTATAAACTCTACTTTGACTTGAATAGTGGAAGTGTGGTATGGGACACACGAGGTCAAGTACCGGGTCGGGGTCCTTAGTAGGACATATTGATATTTATGCCGGCCAGGTGGAGTAATGATAGGTTTAGATTACTCTGATCTGTTTTCCGATAGGGAAAGACTTATAACATCCGGACTCCATGGTGACAGTCGGATGGCGTCCTTGGCGGATGCGGGACGTTGTGGCATCAGGATATGGCCAAAGTCAGCATATAGTATGACACATATTCATAGATAGAGTCAGAGGCATAAGATATTAATAAAGAACAGAAGATAAGGGATAATATGATATAATGTGCCTGTAACATGTTTAAATTAAGCTTTACCTTATCTTCCCATTTTTCTGACTTATACACGTATCTTAGCCCTATGTGTTTTCTTTTGTATATTTGTTTGTATCGCTTAGATCCAGTCGAGGAGCCACTTGTAGCAGAAGGAGATACTCTTCCTTCCACAATAGACGTTGAAGGTACCGAGGATGCCGGTGCGATATGATGGAGCGGACAGGTGTCTCATTGAGAGGACCTGAGTTTGTTTAGCCAGTGTGTCAGTCTTTTGAGTCTCGTTTAAGTCATTTGGCTGACCTTATTTTATGTCCTTATTTTCTGTTGTTTGTTTTACTCTGATATATGTGTGAGTGGCTTTAGTATTGCCTCACATTCATCAGCTCACAATATTCGTATTTATCTAACCAGATATGGATATGGATGTGCACCCCTAATCTTGAGCAAGCTTGGCAATGAAATCAAAATTATATAATAATGAGGGGTATTTTTGGGTATTTGAAATTATGTGGGGGTGCGTATGGGGTGGGGGTATAACAGAAAAAACCTAAAAAAAATGTGGAGCCTCTTCATACGCACCCCTACATAATTTCAAATACCCAAAAATACCCCAAGTATTTGTCTTCTCCAGAGCACTCAACTCAGCATTGATAGCATTCTTCCAATTATCATCACACACTGCCTCTTCATAGGTGGTTGGTTCAATCACAGTGGAAATTTTCAGTGTGTAGTGTTTGTGGGCTGATGATAAATTGTCATATGAAATAACATCAGAAATAGGATAGAGTTTACCTTGAGAGAGTGATGGAGATGTTGTTGAACTAGACTTGTATTATTTAAGAGGTTACAGTGGTATTCTTTCAAGTAGGCAGGCTCTTTTCTGACTCTGGTGGATCTTCTAAGATCCTCAACTATTGGTGAATTTTGTAGTGGTGATTGTTCAATGGTTGACTCATGGTTTGTGGCTGATGAATGTGAGTTTGACTCATGATTTCTGGTTGAAGACAGAGAACCAGGTTCAAGTGTTTGGCTTGAGTCACTTGGGGTTTCTGATATGTCAGTGGTTGGTGTTTGAGTGGTATTTTGGTCATGATTTGGATCACAAGTGAGGTGAAAATCATCATCATAGGATGTGGAGTGTACAGGCCAGGGATTCTGGTTCAAATTGACAGTTATACTTGGCATTTGAAATAGACTGATAAGGAAATATAGTTTCATAGAATTTTACATCTCTGGAAGCAAATATTTCTCTGCTCTGTAAATCAAATAACAGATGTCCCTTTACCCCAGTTTTATATCCCAAATAAATGCATTTTCTAGATCTAGGGTCTAATTTCTTTCTATTTGCCTTAAGAGTACTAGCAAAACACAATGAACCAAAAACTTTTAATGACTCTAACTCAGGCTTGTGTCCAAACAGAACTTGAAAAGGAGTTTTCTGTGATAGGAATTTAGTTGGTAATCTATTTATAATGTGTGCAGCTTGACTAACTGCATGAGCCCAGAAAATTTTTGGTAATTTTGATTGAAAAATAAGGGCTTTTGCTGTATTAAGAAGGTGTTGATGTTTTCTTTCAACAACCCCATTCTGTTGAGGAGTCTCAACACATGAGGTTTGATGAACTATTCCTTTTTCATTGTAAAACTCTTTTAGAAAAAATTCACAACCATTATCAGACCTTATGCATTTCACCTTGATATTGAATTGAGTTTCAACCAGGTTTACAAAAGATTTGACTAGATTTGAAGTTTCAGATTTTAATCTCATGGGATAAATCCAAGTGAATCTACTCTTGTCATCTACAATAGTAAGAAAGTACTTGTATCCAAGAATAGATGGGACAGAGAATGGTCCCCAAATGTCCGTATGGACTAAATCAAAACAATTTTCTGAAATAGTGGTGTTGTTAGGGAAAGGCAATCTTTTCTGTTTTGCATAATGACACACATCACATGGAAAATCAGACTTAACACATTTTACTATAGGAAAAAACCTATTTATTTCATTTAATTTCTCAAAAAGATGCATGTCCAAATCTCATATGCCATTTATAACAGTCATCAGTGTCATTTTTCTTACTACTAGTTCTATTTTGTGAAGTTTGAAGGTTGTTTACAGTGTGAATGTTGGCCAAGATGGTTGAGTTGTCTGTTGCTTGGTCCTTGGTGGTAGGAGATGTCAAATGATACAATCCACACCTCCGTTCAGCTATCCGAATCAGTTTCTCCTTTAGACTGTCCTGTATCATACATTTCTTTCTGTTAAAATTCACATCACAATCAATATCATCAGTGAGTTTAGGTATTGAAAGAAGATTGAATGAAAACTTAGGGATATATAAGACATCGCTAAGTACAAGATTTTCATCCAAATATATGGTTCCTGCAAGTTCACAAATAACTATTGTTCCATCTGGTAAACTAACTCTAACTGGCTCTATTTTCCTAATGCATTTGAAAAGGGATTTGGAATAGCAAACATGAATTGTGGCTCCTGTGTCTATGATCCAAGCTTTTTCTTTCTTAGAATTATGTAATGCACAGATAATACCTGATTTTGTGGTGGTAAAATGGTTAACAGGCAGTGTGGTTGATGATCCTTGAAGGAGAGCTAAAATTGCCTTGTGCTGCTCTGGTGTGAAGGTCAAATTTCCAGTATTTGAGGTCTGTTTCCCTGCATCAGTTTGTTCATCTTCATAGGAAGCATCTTCTTCTTCGTTGTTTACACCTTCAGTGTTGAGATTGTTGACAGAATTTTGTTGGAAATGAGGAGGATAGCCATGCTTTTTGTAACACACATCAACTGTGTGACCAGTCCTGCCATAATAGGAACACACCGTGGTGCTTCTGCCACCTCTTCCACCATTGCCTCTTCCTCTATCTCCTCTTCCTCTGATGCTTCCTCCTCTTCCTTGGTAGCCAACAGCTGCAAGAACTTTTGGCTCTTCAATTGAGTTTCCATTTTGCCTTTCTTGTTGAATTAACATGGAGTACACCTTGTTGATGCTTGGCAAAGGTTCCATCAGCATGATTTGAGCTCTCACAAGAGAGTATTGCTCATTCAAACCTTTCAAGAATCGCAAAACTTTGCTGCGCTCTCTATAATCTTTAAATTTCATTACAGCTTTGCATTTCACATTACAAGCACAATCACATTCCGGAGCAGGAAGGAAATTCTCAAGTTCTTGCCATAGCTTCTTCAATCTAGTATAATAGTTTAAAATAGAACTGTCACCTTGTTTGGTTTTGTAAATCTCTTCTTGCAGATCGGAGATTCTGAACATATCTCCTTGATAGAAATGATCTTTCAAGTCTTTCCATAGATTTGCAGCGGTGTCCATCCACAAGATACTCTGAAATTTCAGCAACAATTGAATTGTTGATCCACGACATCACCATCGTGTTACAATGGTCCCACGCCAAAGAATCTCGATCTTCATCATCAGGACGAGGCAACGAGCCGTCGACGAAGTGAAGCTTATTTTTGGATCGCAACGCCATAGTCATCGCCCTGGACCACGTATGATAATTGTCACCGTTCGACGCCGGTGTCACGATTGTGGTGCCAGGGTTATCGCTAGGGTGCATGAAGTAGGGGTTCAGCATATCACTTTGATATCCTTGCTTCGACGAACTTCCATTTCCAGTATCGCCGCTGTCTTTTCCGGTTCCGCCATTGGTGTGGCCTGAACTTTCTTCAAGAGTAGTCACCATGATTGAAGTGAACGAAGGATGAAGAAAGATGCAAAAGAAAACGTTAATGAGAGAGGAATGGCAACAGATTTCAGAATGAATACTTCCACGAACGAACGATGGTGACAGAGCCCCAAATTAGGTGCTCTGATACCATTTCAGAGTTTGGGAAGCCATGAGAGAAGAAAGCTTTTTTGATCTCAGATGCAGAAGAGAGTGAAATGAAATTCTATTTCTCATTAACTGAATTGGTCAATTACAGAGTTAGCATTATATACAAGAATTAAACTATGGTCAGGCAGTTAGTACCATAGTTAATCAATCTAACTAAGTCTAACTAACTGAGTTAAAACTAACAGAGTTAATGCTAATACTAATCTGATAAACTAACAGAGTTTAAAAACTACTGATAAATACAATAAGTGAGTGAAGTTGCTGTGGTTGACTCATGTGGCTTGATTCTCTCTTGTATGTTCAATACTCCGTGTACAGTACATACAAAAAAAAAGTCTTTAACTTTGGCGCTTCTCACTAGCATTGGGCGGCTTCGATTATTGTCCTCCACCATATATTAAAAATTTAATTTATATACGTTTGGGCCGTTGAGTCTAACGGAGTTGCGCGGGTTTGGTCGGTTCATTGGAAAATCTACCAGTCCAAATAGGTGACTGATCCAACACATCAACAGAACTGACCATGGGTCCGAGTCATAGTTGAACCAGTCCGATCGGCCAAGTTTGTTTGGTTTCAATAAGACTGATTCATAGTGCTCTTCATTTTTATGGGTGGGTCCAATTGTTTTGGAAGATTTTGGAGAAATTGGGTTTAGGTGAAAATATCCTCAATGTCATTATGTTTTGAGTCACTACTACTAGCGTGAAATATAATGTGAATTGGAATTGGAATTAGAATGGAGAAGTTGTCTCATTTAATTATCGAGTAAGTCCATCTTGGTAACTTTGATTTGAAACTCCGACAAACAACTGTGAGGTCTCGGGTTCGAACCCGAGACATGATATCTAGCCTAACAATTTCGATAATGTGTCGGTTGAGCTAGTAGGCCTTACAGATACAAATTTCTAAAGAAGTAAGAAAGTATCATTTTAATTTGCCAACTCTCACAAAAATAGAAGTATAAGTTTACTAAAAGAAAAATAATAACGGGGTTGCTCTTCAAATGGTGTCAAATTAGGAGAAAAAATTCTATCAAATGACATCAATACCCTTTGTAGTTATTATAGTAGGGTTACATAGATACAGATTGCAAAAAAGAGAAAGGGGGAGAAGTGTGGCTCGATCTTACGGTTCAATGGCATTTCGATGGACGAGAGCCCAAGTGAATAAGTCCCACAAGTGTCGCTTCTCTTCGAAATCGTCGTCTCGCAATATTCACAAAACCTCATATTCTCTCAAAGGTTTTGTTAGTATTTGATTATTGATTGGATATTCGTATTTATCTAACCAGATATGGATATGGATGTGCACCCCTAATCTTGAGCAAGCTTGGCAATGAAGTCAAAATTATATAATAATGAGGGGTATTTTTGGGTATTTGAAATTATGTGGGGGTGCGTATGGGGTGGGGGTATAACAGAAAAAACCTAAAAAAATGTGGAGCCTTTTATGGGTAGTTGAAGGATGATTTGTTTATATAAAATAAATAGATAATAAAATAGAATAGAAAAGAATGGCTGATAATGAAACATTGTGTACTCAGGTTCCTTTTGCAAAATGGATTTATCTTTTGGGTAGATAAATCGGTTTTTGGAAAAAATCTATTTTTGGGAAGGAGTATTTTCGGATTTTAAAAATTATATGAGATGAGGTGGGGGTGTAAAAAAATCGGGTGTTTCTAGGGTGAGAGAGCAAACAAAATCTCTCACCGGTGAAACACTAAAATTGACTGTTGGATATTATTTAAAATGCTATGAATGTTTAAGATTGAATCAACCAATATTAAATCTCAATCATTGATGAATTTTGATACTACATCGAACGGTCAATTTTAGTGTTTCACCGGTAAAAGATTTAATTTGCTCTTTCACCCTAGAATCAACAAAAAAAACCCAAGAAAAAAAGCCTAATTGATAATAGCATGTAGGGTTTTGGTATTAGAATGGCCCAGCAGCATGTAGGATTTGTACTCGTACGCTTTGAAAAAAAATAGCAGGCAGCTGTAGTTTTTGGTTTCGTTAGAATTTAGAGTTTACAATGGCTGATTAAAGTAGGGTTTGGTATTACACGTTACACATTACACGTTACACACAGAAGATTGCAAAAAAGAGGAAGGGGAAGTGTGATGGCATTTAGACGGACGAGAGCCCAAGTGAATAAGTCCCACAAGTGTCGCTTCTCTTCGAAATCGTCGTCTCGCAATATTCACAAAACCTCATCTTCTCTCAAAGGTTTTGTTAGTATTTGATTATTGATTGAATATGTTGGTTCGTGTATGCTTTAATATTATATCTCTACTTAAAACAACAACGATTGATTGCGCACGTTTATAGGTAGAACTGCAAAAATAGAGCGAAATGTCGTCGGCAAAGGAGCTCGAATTCAGAGAAATAGAATGGTCTCTTCTCTTCTATCAGTTCCTATACTATATTCATTGTCTGCCCCTTGCTTCTGAGTTATTATTATTATTATTATTATTATTATTATTATTATTTAGTCGTCACTGTAAAGTTACATTACAGATGCGCGAACAAAAAATAGCTTCGGTCTTGCAACAAAAGAGACAACTCAGGGTGTCAACAACTCCTCCTCGTGTAATTGTGAGTTTCTAATTCTAATTCCTGCTCTGCTATTAAGTCAACAATATCAATTAATGACTATGTGTGTGTGTGTGTGTCAAATAAATGGAAATTCTTTCAAATATACTACTAGTACATTATTATTATTATTATTAGGTTAATTGAAAACTAGTGGGTTGGATACTGGATATAGTAGTTACAAGTACAAAACTCAATAGATTTGACTGTTCCACGCTCTATCATATTGAAACTCACTCCTCTGTCCTCTTACGTACCCTCCCCACAGGTTCTCTTTGCTCTATCCGCTTCTGTGGATTTAGAATCACTTGCAGATGATCTCTTGTCATTCTTGTCTAAAGATTCTTCTATGCTTCATCAAGGACCTGCAACACCAACAATTCATTCTCCTAAATATAACATTAAAATATCGGTACTTTAATCCTCTGCCTTATTATTCTCCACAAATTATTAAATTTGTGGTGTGTACATCAATTCAGTTGTTGGTTTATTTATAGCCAAAATCAAATAAACTTTCTGTTTCCTTTAGGTACTAAAAGCACCTCATGGTAATCTACTCGCATGCATGAGAATGGTCAAGGTATCAATTTTTATATTTGCTTTTCTGCAAGGGCTTTTGTTTATTTATGGTCCTCGAGAATGTGCGTGGGTTTTGATTACCCTTTTCATCCACATTACCTTATATTGTAGGTTGCTGATCTACTGGTTTTTGTCGCCTCATGTAAAGAACCTCATCCTCACTACATTGATTCGTTTGGAGACGAATGCCTTTCCGTATTTAGTTCTCTTGGTTTACCAAGCACCGTTCTCTTTGTTCGTGTAAGTTATGGTTGATCATATTTTTGGGACTTATGAAGTTACACGAGCTTACAGTATTTTCACCACTAATTTGAGTTTTTAGTAGTCATTTATAATATATAATGTGGATTTTTCATTTTGTGCTTTTAGGATCTTCCCACCGACCTTAAACAGCGAAATAAACTCAAGAATATTTGCTCATCCAGACTTGACTCCAAACTTCCTGTCAATTGTCAATCTTATCCAGCTGATACAGAGGATGATCTGCACAACGTAACTATTTCTCCAACTGTTGGCCGAAAATTCTAATTGTATATCCAGTTTGATGGTTTGAGCCTTTCACTCACGCTGTTTCACAATTGCAGTTCTTGTCGCTCTTTAAGAACCAAAGCCCCAAAACTCCTCATTGGAGAACTCATCGATCTTACCTCATGGCTCATAAGGTTCGCACTCATATTTATCCAACTCTGAACATCTAATCAACAGCCTAGTTACATTGGTTTTAATCATGTTTTCTGCCACAATCTATGAGTGTTTGTTGTTGAACAGAGAATTTACGATTCAAGATGTTGATCGATGCTGTCATATTGAGCTTATCATGTAAAAACCCTAAATTACAGGTCGATACAGTCCGTGATGACATTTCTTCTGACAAATGCACCCTTCGTCTCACTGGTTATCTTCGTGCTCGTAATCTCTCTGTGAATCAACAGGTAATAGGAAGGTCATGGTGTAAATTGTAGTTTCATCGAGTTGTTGGTAGTCTTACATTTTGTTTATTCAGGTTCATGTTTCAGGTGCGGGGGATTTCCGACTGTGTAAAATAGATGTTCTTGAGGATCCCTTACTTTTCAATTCAAGAAAAAATCAGGACCTAATGGATTCAGCTGATACACATGACGTGGAGGTATAAAGTCTTACCCAAAGTTTTAAAAACAAGAAAGACTAGCAATATACTCTTCGACGTTCAACTGAGTTTCATACTCACGCACACGTGCACACACACACATACTACCCTGGTCCTTAATATAAGAAAAATTTGCAGTTTTAGATTCATTGAATAACTGATGTATCTGGCCTTTAATATGGACTAGATACATCAGTTATTCAATCAACCTAAAACTGCAAACTTTTCTTATAATAAGGACCAAAGAGAGTTTATTATAAAAAGGTAAAACAGTAAGGTTAAAATGTACTGCACATGCACATTTAAGCATGTAAACAAAATCATCTAATTTAAACCTTTGAATATAACAATTTAAATTGATAAGGAATTTTTTGTGTCAATCTGAAAACATTGTAATTGTTCCCCCTCTTAGGTTTGATATACTTGATAAGTCTTCTTTTTAATCTCATACCTTCTGTAACTATTTTATATATTTACACATTTACTTTTTCCCTACCTCCTTTATAATGTTTTAGGTCATTCGTTCGCTGATTCCACATCCTCAAAACCAGGAAGATGTAGTTGTCGAGAATGATGGAGAGAAGGTAGATAAGGAGATATCATTTCTAACTCTACCAGTACCATTTGCTAATTGTAAATATCTGATTTATTTAGCTTCTGTACTACTAACTTCTGAATTGACACCCTTTTTAATTGAATGTAGAGTCGTCATTAATTTTATTTTTTGCACTACTACCAAACGAAAGGGTTAAATTTGGACAGTTAGCCAAAATAACCCATCATTATTGATTGGTTGACTTGACTATTTTTTAGCCAAGAATCAGCCCCCCCCAGTTTTCAAATTAGCGATGACATGATATCTTCCCTGTTACCAGTCATGGGCTCCAGAGGTTGGCATATCAGCAGCTGATGAAGATCAGAAGCAAAAGAAGACGAGAAAGCGGAAAATTCCTCCAGGAACTTCAGATTATCAGGTTTGAGTTTCTCCGCCTCCCAAGTTATCAAACTAGTTGTATTTGTATGATTATTTTGTTTAGCATTTTGTGTGATATCTTCCCTGTTACCAGATACAGACATCAGAGGTTGACATATCAACAGCTTATGAAGATCAGAAGCAAAAGAAGATGAGAAAGTGGAAACTGCCTCCAGGAACTTCAGATTATCAGGTTTGAGTTTGTTTTCTTGTTAAACTTATTTCTGAATGCATTTTTTTTGCGCTGATTATTTTTACATATTTTTTCTGATGTTTTCTTTTATATTCAGGCTTATCAAGTATGGATATAATAGTTTTCTGCCCTTTATTTTGATTCCAGGCTGAATGGTATTTTGATGATTCCAATGAAGAGAAGTCAGATCGTAATGGGGCTTCGCTTAGCAATGGAGATCCTGAGGAAGAAACTGACAATGATTCAATGATGGTGAGCTTATAAAAACTCAATACTAAACTGTTTTCCCTTTGATGTCGGACATATGGCCTCATTGGACGGTCTTTTGTCCTTTATTTTTTTTAGAGCATCCACAATAGATGTTACTTCATTTGGGTCCTTGAGTGGATCCCATAGTTACCCATTTCTCCTTTATAATTTTTTAAGGCAAATGCTAACGAGTGACCTTAAGGGTCAAAAAAGATTATTTTTGCATAAGGTTATTTTGGGTCCTGAAATTATTGATTAATTGCGTCTTTGCATAAGTTTGTTTTGGGGTCAAAAAAGCTTTTTTGTTGGCTGCTTCCCTGGAGAGCTTATGAAAATAAACCAAGTCACTGCCCTAAAACATTGTTTCCAAACATCATACTTATTTTTGTTTACTTTAGAAACAAGTAATAAATTACAACAACAACCAAGCCTTGTCCCACTAGGTGTTACTGATGTCGGCTATATGGATTAAAACATATATTATTCATTATTTGTAAGACAAGGTCCTCTCTTAGTAAACAATGTTGTATTAAGTTTGCCTGTTTTATTTTGATTATTATGGTGTCTATGCATCCTAATCTATATCATTAATGCATGATTACTTTTTTGTTGGATTACAGGAAGTAGACAACATGACGAGAGAGGACACACAAACCGAACTAAAGGCAATTGAAGAAGAAAATGCTGCAGATGAGGGTAATTATTTCTTTTATGCTCTCGTGTGTTTACACTTCTCTTTATTAGAAATTAGAAAAAAGCCATGAATTTTTGGTCTGTTTGTGTCTAAAGTTGTAAGTAAACTCTTTGTTTTGGTCTCTTCTCTACTTGGTTACGGATTTTGTCATAGATGACCTGGAATGTACCTGTGGATGTATCAATAATAATTTTCTTCTCTACTTGCAGTTGTATCGATATAAGAATTTTCTTTTTGATTTGCTGTTTGGTTTATGTTTGCTGTTGTAGAGTTTCCTGATGAAGTGGATACACCATTGGATGTCCCTGCTAGGATGCGGTTCAACAAGTATAGGGGACTCAAGTCTTTTAAATATTCTCCATGGGATCCTAATGTATGTTTGTCCTTCTGAGTTTCTTTATAATGAGTCATTGCCACTAAAAGCAAAAGAAATCTGACATTTCTATTAAATAATATCAGGAATCTCTACCCCAAGATTATCCCACAAATTTTAATTATCATAATTTCAAAAGAACACAAAAACATGTTCTTGCTAAAGCTTTAGAAATGGAACAAGAAAACAGAGAGGACTGCGTTCCAGTTGGCTCATATATTAGGTTGCATATCATGGAAGTACCCAATGCTGTTGCTTCAAAGTTATGTATGCTTGCAACGACAAACCCGGTTACAGCATGTGGCCTACTAGAACATGAATGCGAAGTATCTGTCCTTCATTTCAGGTGTGTTCATCATGCCTTGTCATTTTAGTGATGCACTAATTATAGGTGGTCCTTTCTAAATATTCAAAAGATGTCTTGTGAAGTAAAGCCACTCTTGTTTTGTAGTGTGAAGAAGCATGAAACATATCATGCACCCATCAAATCCAAGGAAGAGTTGATATTTCATGTTGGGTTTCGGGAATTTGTTAGCAGGTATGGTATTCATTTTAAACTA
Organism: Astragalus glycyphyllos; assembly: GCA_963573325.1. Taxonomy (NCBI): domain Eukaryota; kingdom Viridiplantae; phylum Streptophyta; class Magnoliopsida; order Fabales; family Fabaceae; genus Astragalus; species Astragalus glycyphyllos. The sequence continues at coordinate 8,905,602 of OY754311.1, forward strand.
CCACTGCATAATAGATATCTTACAGAAAAAAATCTATAAGCTATGGCAAAAATTTTGCAGGCCAATTTTCTCTAGTGAATTCTTTAACACAAACAGGAGCAAGATGGAGAGGTTTCTCCACGCTGGACGCTTTTCCCTTGCTTCAGTTTGTGCCAAAATTTCATTTCCACCCTTTCCTACAATAATCCTAAAGAGAGCTGGAGAGGATGCCACACCAGCAGTAGTTGCATTTGGCTCGCTGAAAACTGTTGATCGAGATAGGATAATCCTCAAGCGCGTTATTTTGACCGGGTATGTTTGTTGATGTTTGTCATGACCCGTCAATTGAGCAGTAGTAGTGTGCGTGGTGTTTATTTGGCATTTCATCTAAGTAGACAAAAACAATAATATTATCGACGTCTATTACTTCAACAAAAAACCTTGTATGTTATTTTTTGGTTGACGTCTTTACAAATACATAATAGCAAATATGTAACTATTGTGATTTCAGAGTTGTGACATTTGTGACAATCCACAATAAATTTGTTTACTGATTAGAAGTTTTAAAACAATTATTGGTGCAGCTATCCCGAAAAAGTGTCACATCGTAAAGCTTATGTGAAACACATGTTTTATAATCCAGATGATGTTAAATTTTTCAAGGTAAGAAAAAATGTTATACAGTTTCTTAAATCATTAGATTTTTTTCCGTTATGTATTACAGAGTATTAAAAGAGGTTTTTCTCCGTAAGTTCCCAGTTTTCACTCCAACTAGATTTCTTAATGTGGGTGATTATTGCAGCATGCAGAGCTTTATACCAAAAAAGGTCGTCATGGCCGGATTAAAGAACCGGTTGGTACACATGGTAAGATATATCAGAACACCTTTAAAGTTGATCATTGTAGGCATTCGGGAAGCTACTCATTTTAGAAACCTTTGATGTTTTTATTTTTGTATTTTTCTTATCCTGAAGTGGTTTTGTTGCATATGGGATTTTGGTATCCTGGAAGCACTATCTAGTTCCTTTATAAATGGGTAGTAAAATCAAATAATCTAAGATAATTCCTCTGTCACAGAGAGCAATAACTATTAGAGAATTTAGGGCACAGAATTAAAGGAAGAGAGAGAGAGTAATGATTGATGATGATTGATGCCTTTCATTAGATTCTGGGGGCCATAAATTGGCGCGGAATACAAAACCTGGGGGAATATTCCACAGCTATTGAACAGCTGTTGCTTTCTAGAAGCATAAGGAAAACATCACAAATAGCAGTAAAACAGTAAAATATCTTATTAATTGTGACCGTGTTAGGATATTAAATATGTAATAAAGGGTAACTAAAGTAGTTAAGAGTTGTTAGGCAAGTTTGTATTAGTTAGTTAGTAGTAAGTTATTTTCTGTTTTGGTTGTCAGGTTAGTTGCTGAGATCTTCCCTCCCCTTATCCTCTTTATAGTAGGAGCCTATAAATAATGGGTTTCTCATCCCTTAGGAGTTAGTATCTTTGCATATCAGAATTTTGGATTGGCGTATTCACCTTTGAAATGGTGTATTCGCCATTGTTGTGGTGTATTCGCCGCTAAAGGGGTGTATTCGCCCTTGTGTACCAATTTGGAGATAGCAACTCCTATTCTTTCCCTATTCAATTTCTTGGTTCCTAACATCCTGTCACAATACCCTTGTGGCTTGTTCTTATAGGGTGATTCTTCCACTTAACCAAAAGTCCAAAACCTTAGTTGTAGCAATTCACCCCCTCTTAACCATTTTCCTTTCCAGAAAGCTTCAGGAATGCCTTTATTAGTCAGTAAAGCAGCAGCAGGCAGTGGCTGAGTAGTAGCAGCCAGAGGGTTGGACAAAGCTTTGAGTTGTGAAAGATGAAAAACATTAATACAGGAGCTGTGGAGACCGCTTCTCGGGTGATGAAATTCCCTAAGTACTCAACCTTGGAGGTAGCAAATTGACACTTAGCCTTGTTAAGAAATAGCTGTCCTTTCCTGACAATGTTAAAGACCGGGACATCAACGACGTATTGTTGCAAAGTAGGGTAGATGTCAAACTTGTGGCGCATACAGTTAAGATGCCAATGCAATGCAAGCCCATCCAAGTGAATGGAGTACCATCCAAAAGAAAATATTGGTCACATTTATACAACCGATCGCGAACATTTTTCCCATCAAATATCTGATTGTGACCCTGTCCCATCCTCTGGCACTGAGATTTCTGCCGGAAGCACTATCATTTATAAATGGATAGGGTAATCTATAACATATTTCTTGACTGTCTTAGATTCTCGGTGGTTTGGTAAATGAATATTTAAATTTTTACAAGAATACTCGTTTATTACTTTGTGGATTAATCAGATATTCCTTGTGGCAAATAAATGATTTGTTTTTTTTAGTTCATATTTCAGATTGTATCCCGTAGCATTCAAATAATTATGGGATGATATATTATATTGATCATATTATTCTGTTTATTGTTTGGTCAGGAACAATGAAGTGCCTTCTCGATGGGGTTGTTGAACAAAGTGATACTGTACGCTTGTATTTATTCAAACGTGTATACCCGAAGTAACCAAATCATCGTTTTTCTTTAAGATCTGCTTCAGATTGACTTCTTTCTATGGAGGACCAAGATGCTGTTTGGTGACAATTTATTTACCCTTGCTGGAGTGTGCACGTTTGAGATAATAGATAAATTATCAACTTTTTTTATTTAATTCCTTTATAGGACCTATGGCTATTTTATTCATACTTATTGATTGGTTTGAATTTTCTTTTTTTGCTTTCAGCACCACAGGTAACATATCTAATCTAATATAGGGGACATATCTAGTGAGAAAGGGGTCTCTTATATGAGAGTGAGAGGAGTCAATCTCAACCATTAGATTAAAATGAATGGATGTGATTAAATCAGAACTTAAGTGAGATACAATTTTTCTATTCCACCTTAACACCCTCTCATCTTCCATTATTTCCAGAATTTAGAAAGTCATCTCCCATCCCATCCTCTTCCTTCTCACGATTCAATGGGTCTTTAACCTCCCTGTCACTTTCACTTTATTTCTTTGGGTCTTTACAAATTTATCAAGCTTTCATCGCTACTAATTTATTAAGCTTCCAGAGTTAAAAGCAGGGAATTTTTGCAACAAATCAAAGTAAAATTCCCAGGTGGCTTGATCAACAGGAGTATCCTTCTAGTTTACTAGTACCTAAGTAGCAGGCAGGCGCCCCCTCTTTACCATTTTCCTCATTAGAATAGCCTCTCGGTAAGGTGTACCAGATGAAAAAGGGGTCCCCAAAATGTGGGAGAGGAGCACACATGGTAGTAGTAGGATTTGGGCATAATTTGAGTTGAGATAGATGGAATACATTGTGGATTTTGACCTCTGTTGGTAACTCTAACTGGTATGCAGCCTTGCCAATTCTATCAAGGACTTTAAATGGCCCAAAGAACTTCAGTAATAGCTTATGTATCTGGTGAGGTTTGAGAGTGTACTGCCTATATGGATGTCGCTTCAAAATTCAAATAGGCAAAATCCCAAATGTTTAGAGTCCTTTCAGACCTATGGCAATTAGTTTGTTGAGACATACAGTTCTAGGTGCAAATATATAACAAATTTGAAAATAAGTCCCAAAAGAGTAGCTCACATGCATGACTGAGTGAAAGAGACATTGTTGGTGGAAATGTATGCGTATGGGGTATACGAACACCGTTCCCTCCCCCCTCTAACAATAAACACACTAATTACTAACCACTTTGCTTATAAAAAACAAAATTGAAAATAAACTAAAACTCATGACCCAAGTAGGACCATAAACAACAAATTTAAGAAATACCTGATATTTTAAGAAATAAAAACTAACCAAAAAATGAATAAAAAAGAATAAAAAACATAACCAAAAATCGAAAAAGTAAACAAAGAAAAAAAAATTGGGGAGCGGGAGTTATAGCGCACAGACGGCGCTCGCTTTAGATTTAGATATAGGATACCAAATGAAAATGAATGGAGAATGAAAACTGAACCTAATGAAGGTTAAAGAAAAAGTGATGGTTTTGGGGGAGTGTGATTTACGGTACTAAACATATGTTTAGTATTAGTTACTAAATGGGTAGAATGGTAATTTACCTAAAAATTAACAAAAATCTGTGCTCCGTAAACCCAGCAAACTGTAACACCACTAACCACAGCTATATGTATTTGTGGTTAGTGACCACTAACCACCGTTATGCATGTTTGTGGTTAGTGGCTACTAACCACAGTTATGCATGTTTGTGGTTAGTGGCCACTAACCATTGAGGTACTAATTTGTGGTTATTGTCACTTACCACAAATGTACATAACATTGGTTAGGATTATAATTTGCTCTTAATCATGAAGTGCATAATTTATTTAAGCTACTAATGAAGAAATTGAATTTATAATATACTATTCTAATGAAGACATTGAGATTTATGGTATTAACCACTGTTGCACTATTCTGTGGTTAGTGGCCACTAACCACCACAGTGTATATCTGTGGTTAGTGGCCACACTGTTCAGGATTATAATATTTATATTATATCTAAATATATATGTGGTGGTTGTAGGCGGAGCTCCGGCGATCGGTGCGGTGGTCGGCGGCGGAGCTCCGGTGATCGGTGCGGTGGTCGGCGGCAGTCACGGTGGCTCTCCGGCGACCGACCGGCGATGGTGGTGGTGCTATTTATTTTTATATATATATATATTATATCCATCAACACCCTTATTTTTTTAAAAAAAAATACAACACATTTATTTTTAAAATGACAACAACACCCTTATTCATTATCAACCATTAGATTAAATTGGATTAATAAAAAATGATCTAATGACTAAAATCAATTTAGTAAGAAAAACTAAGGAAAATGTTTAGTATCGTAAACTAGGGCCGTTTTAGGGTAATCTAGGAAAGTAAAATAAATGAAAAATATATTATTTAAGCGTACGTGTTTATCAAAATAAATCTCTAAGGCTATATAGTTGGTAAAAAGTTGTGGATATTGAATAAGTTAGCAAATCAAATTTAATGTGTTTGGTAAAATTAACGATTGAATTAACTTATAAATATATAATGATATAAACGAACATTTGTAATACATGGTTAAAAAGGATAGAAAATGTTCATTCAATGTCTGATAAATAAAGAATTTAATTAAAATAATAAGAATAAGATGAATGAAAAATGAAAAGCTATAAGCGCAATTTAAGTGGTGTTTCAAAAAGCGCAATAAACTTGTTCCTAACTATTTCCTTCAGTAGGATCTAGCTAGAACACAAGAGTATGATATTAATCACAATATTTGTGGAAATTTAGAGAATACATATAAAGTGTGATAATCAAGAATGTCTCATCCTTTCATTAGTCTCTAAGGGCAGATTATATAGTACAATTGGGATTTAATGTTAATCAATACAGTACATAATTATGGCGAGATTTGTGGAGAGATCGTAGGAATTTCCTTAAATACTCATCTCTCATCCAGGTCAACCGAGACATGAAGCATGCCGAACAATGGGGGGGGGGGGGGGGGGGGGGGGGGGGGGCAGAGTCCCTCGGTCCTAGTGTTCGGCGGAGTTTTCCGGTTATCAGGTCGTCCTGCTCATAGGTAGCAGTTGGTCCGGCCGTGGGCATAACCTTCCGAGACTAAAGGTAATGGTCGGTCTGGCTGTGAACAAAACTAATGAAGAAAATGCTATAAACTAATCAAGTCAAACGCTTACAAAGAGTTTATCTACTTTATACCGGCGGATTGATTTTGCCAAATAAAGCATAACAGTTAGAATATCTAAATAGTGAGTTTCAAGTGAAACATATGGGATGGACAACCTATTGTCCTAGCTTTCAAGTTGAACATTTCACAAGTGGAATACTCATTCCTCAATCTTCTCACGTAGAAGTGTTTTAAAAAATCTTTATATAACTTTGATGATTTGTTTGAATTGAAAAAGTTTCACATTGGATAGAATAGACACTATTAGAGTGTTTATTTTCTCATAGTGAGACTTTTCCAATTCACACAAATTGAACATTTCACAAGTAGAATACTCATTTCTCAATCTTCTCACGCAGAAGTATTTTAAAAAATCTTTATATAAATTGTTGGAACTTTGATGATTTGTGTGAATTAAAAAGTCTCACATTAGATAGAATAGAGACACTATGAGAGTGTTTATAAGTGGAATTTCATCCGTTGGGTTGGGCCCCAAGGGGTACCCAATTTTGTGGAAGGGAGAGGACATAGACAAAGTGACCACCACACACGCATGCGTGCCGCCGCCGTCCGACCGGCTGGGCCGGGCTTGGGCTGTGTGGTGTATACTTATTTTTTTGCGGAATTTTTTAATTCGATTGACTGTTTGACTGTTGACCAAGTCAAAATTGTAACGGTTTTTCATTTATTTCGCAACGGTTTTGTTTTTCAATAGAGTCGTTGGCTCTTTAGTGCTCCCAACGGATCCTTCCCCAACCTAACCTATAAAAGGAGCCCTCACCTCACGTCTTACTCACACCAAAAGTTGATGCACTTCCAACTTTTCTCTCTTTTCTCTAAACCTTCTCTTCTTCTTCTCTAGAAAGCTTGAAGCATTTTCAAGCTTATTTTCTAAATAGTGGTTTTCACAACCACATTGAGGGTGTATCTCTAAGAGCGAGTTTTAACGGAGCAGTAAAAATTCGTAGCAGTTTTGACTAGGCTGTTTTATCTTGGGGACGTCGTGGTTGATAGTCTGCTTGCACAATTTTCAGTAGTGCCACGAAACGTCTTAAAGAGAGTGACCTAGTCCGCGACTCATCCCGGCTTCATTTTTGAAAAACAGTGTTGTTTGAGAAAAATTCTGACTAGGAAAGACTTGGTACTTAAGTATGTCCATTGTGCCCAAACCTCTTTCTTGGGAACCTACTCGATCTAACATAAATACAACTTATAAAATAAATAATCCAATGGTTGTTTGTTTGCTCACTTGACATCACAAAATAGAACGATTTTCATGCAAGAGAAGACAATTAAGAAATTTGGTCCTGAATTACTATATCTTAGAGTAATTGAAGTACTTTTTCATCTTGTAAATAAAACAAGACCTATTATAGAATGAGAGCGACACTAATTCCAAGACATTGAAATGGAATCATAAATACTATGTAGCATATTCTGTGTTAATTTAATGATTGTTGAAATAGCAATATATGCTAAGTTAGTATTTTTTTTTACCAAATGCTAAGTTAGTCTTAAAACTTATCATATGGTGTCTCTTTAGTTCAAATTTTTAGTCTTTAATATGAGTTGCGTTAAAAATCAACAAAATATGATAAGAAATTAAATCACTGACTTACCCTATAGAATATAATTTAAAATTTCAAAAATTAAAATCTAATAAAATAATGATATAAATGAAAAATAAACAAAAAAAGTAAATTGATATCAAATTAAAGAATAAAATATTAATAATTAATTTACTGAAATTAGAATATTTAAAAATTGAATTATTATTAAAAAATACAAAAATATTAATGTTAATTTAACTTTTTAAACTAATTAAATATGATTTTCTTGTAAGGGCAGTTTTGTCATTTATAAATGACATATATATTAAATTTTTATTTAGATTATCTAACCTACATAATAGAATTATTTATTCACTCGTGATTTAAAAATATTGAAATTAATTATTTAGTAGTGTCAATGGATTTTTTAAATTACATATAATATTATCTAATTAGTTATTTATTATTATTTTTTTGACAGAACTTATTTATTATTAATATTATTATTATTTAATTTATAAAATTTATAAAATTAAAATAAATTTACAAAAAAACATGTTTTTTTTTTCACAAGGATAATTGTAATACCTTGTTACGTTCACCTATTTCATTGGAATTTGGAAATTAGTACAAAATCAAATAATAAATGAAGTAGATATTTATCTAGTTATAATTTTTTTTGGGTTTTTTCTTTTGTACCCCACCCCTTTGACACTATACCCCCACGCACTCTTGAAAAGGCCAAAATACCCCTTCACAAAATTCAAAAACCCCAACATATCCCCAACTCAAAAAAAAATAAATTGGAAATCGGATTTACCCCATCCATAGGTAAATCCGATTGGAAATCGGATGTACCCCACCCATAGGTAAATCCGATTTTTTATCCAAAAAAAAAACAAATCATTTAAAAAATTTAATTTTTTTTTTAAAAAAAGAAATTAGATATCAATAATATGAATATTGGTCTTCTTTGGGTTCAATTTAGTGTGTTGTTCGTTAACACGTGACGATGTTGTACGTCGAGCGAATAATTTAGGCTAAAAAATCAATTTTCGGGCAACCTACTCCGATTGCAATGAAACCAAAGCCATTAAATCCGGAAAAAATCAAGGACCAAGACTCCCCTAGAAGGAACTTCTTACGGGATTGCGGGGCTCAAATTCCCAAATTCCATCGTTTACTATTTTCTATTAATTTTTTTAATTTTTCACAGTCTCCAAAAAATCTAAAAAAATGTGCATAGCCTTATTTTGGTTTTATTAGATTTTTAGTGGTGTTTGTATAATTTTTGGATTAGTTTTGACTCTTTAACAAATTTTTAGTAGCGTTTTTATAAGTTTTTTTTAAAAATTTAAATAAAAAAAATTTAATAACAAAATCGGATTTACCTTGGGGGAAGGTAAATCCGATTTTCTTTTTTTTAGGGAAATCGGATTTATCCCCCCTCTAGGTAAATCCGATGGCTAAAATTAACAAATCGGATTTATCTCCCCCTAAGGTAAATCCGATTTGTTATTTTTAAAGTCGGATTTACCTAGTGGGGGTGCACGAAAAAGATAAATCCGATGGCTAAAATTAACAAATCGGATTTATCCCTCCCCTAGGTAAATCCGAGCGCGTTCATTTTAGGCAGGGGTATTTTCGTCTAAAAAATCTTGTGGGGGTATGGAGAGAAGAGGTGGGGGTAAAAAAAAAATCCCATTTTTTTTTGACAAGGTCTAGTTATAATTGATAGTCTAATAAAAATGCCTTCACAAAACTTTCTTTAAAAGGTAACAAATCGCGTGCAAAAAAAAAAATCAATAATAACAAACATGTTTATAAAATTGGGTATCCTCTAAGTATCTGAAAGTATTTTTTTTGATCAGTAAGTATCTGAAAGTAATTAAAACTCGTAGTGGGACGACGAAGCCTTCACACCTCGAAATTCTCAACAGTCTTATCTTAAATATTTGAATGAGATGCAAAATTTAAGTGAATAATACACACAGTTCAAAAATGAGTATTATTCTCAACCGGCACAGTAATTAGAAAAATCGACGATACTCCATAAGATCTGCATTCTTCAAAAATATAGTTTTTATAAGAGCATAAGTATTTTGAAAATTTTCCATAATAAAATATTGTTTAAAAATATTTTCTGTCCTTGCAAATATAGGTGTTTTTTAAATAAGTCTCTGCAAAATAACTTTTTTTTTTTACAAGAAAATAACTTTTTTTTTAAAATATACCCTTCTGTTAGTGAGACGTTACAAAAATGTTGATGTGTCTAACAGAAATCTGATGTGACTAATTTTATTCCATTTGGGTTTGACACATCATTATTTTTTATTTTCATTTAATTTTAAACATCTTCTCTCTCCCTCCCTCCCTCCCTCTCTCCCTCTCTCTCTCTCTCAACACAATCTATCCCCTTCATCTCCAAAATCCATCAACCCCAAAATCAATTTCAAAAGAAATTACGATGGTATTGGGATTCTATTCTAACCTCAAAATCATCATATTTGCTAAACCCCAAATCAAACCCAAATCATATATGCCCTGACACCGTAGAGTAGAGCCATTTAAGGGAGTGCTTACTATTGCACATCGAATCTCCATATATTAGGACTGGAATCGATTTTGCTGGGACTTCCATGTATTTTTGTTTTTTTTGTATTTATTATTTTTTGAATAGAAGGGAAGACTGAGAAATGGACTTGACAGAGAAAGGAGGGAAAGAAGAAACAAAGAGTGGGAGCATGGTGGTTGTGAGTGAGGAGAGAGTGTGGTGGTGATGGGGGATGGTTTATGGGGAGAGCTCGCCGGAGGTTCTGGCCGCATTGGTGGTGGTCCGCTGGAGATAGTGGTCATGGTGGTTCCTCAATAAATACGTGAAGTCTGTTCCTCAATAATCAACTTTGTGAAAAATAATAATTTCATGATAAAAACGTAAAGTGCGATGTTAAGCAATGTGTTTTGAAGTACTTTAAAATCCGAAAAAAAATTAGATGTTCAAATATGTGAAGTTTGTTCCTCAATAACGGGTTTGGTGAAAAAGATTTAATTTCATGGCCAAATACGTAAAGTGTCATGCTAAGCAGTGTGTTTTAAGGTACTTTAGAGCCTAGAAAAAAGTTTAGATATTAAAATACGTGAAGTTCGTTCCTCAATAACCGTTTTGCTGGAAAAAAAAATTTCACGACAAAACACATAAAGTGCAATGCTAAGGAATGTATTTTGGAGTATTATAGCGTTCGAAAAATTTGGCCATTTTAAAATTTAATTTATGTAAAGTGCAACTCACCACCTTAAAAAACTAGTTTACTTTTATACTTCTTTTTCTTATATTTGTATCTCTTATTACTAGTATGTATCACCCGTGCCAGCACGGGTATACATTTCCTTTTAACTTAAATTTTGAAATTGTTGTTTGGGAATTAAAAAAGAGCTAGTTGAATGTTTACGTATATTATGTCAAAAAATTGACTACTTTGGACACCTTAGAAAATAAACCCACCATGACAAATTTTAGTAGGACACGTTTATTAGATTAGATTGTATACTAAAAAAATATTATAGTTAAACTAAAAAATCATAGTTTAATATTTTAATATAAAATTTAGTCCTCCTTTTATTTATTGATATTCAAAAAATAAAATTAAGAATAAAAGATAACAGTTAGCACATTTTAATTTTTTATTAATATTTTTAATTAAAAAACACATATAATGTACTCGGACAGCGGAATGGTCCCCGTCCCCATCCTCATCCCATAGTTGACAGTGGGGGAATTATCTCTCTCGTCCCCGTCTCCACATGGAAAAATTCCCCATTCACGCTCCACTGTGGGCAGTCCTCGTCGAGATTCCCACGTACAGGTAGAAAGCACTCGTTTAGTCGAGTGTGAGACTGTGAGGGAAGGATGAAACAATACATCCATCCATAAGTATACATAACAAAGATCCTTTGGTCACTCTAAGATCTTCACTTCCACCTTGAGTAACACCAAGCTTTGCTATCTCCGAACCTTCATCGCAGAGAAAGAGAGTCAGTAAGTTGGAAAAAAGTAGATTAAAAAATACTTTATTACCAGATATTGGGATGTTTATTATCACTTATTTAAAAAACAAATTGTTATATTAAAATATTATGTTTTAATTAAAAATTTCATGTGGCACTCAAACATGGGATGCCACGTCATTTAACTTAGTACCACTTCAACCATTAGTTTGACCAATTTCGGCTGGGGTCCAAAATCGTGAATGAACTATTATAGGGGGACCAAAAATGTAATTAAACCTAAAATATTTGATGTTATAAGTTTGAAAGCAAGATACAAAAAGAAATTAGAATATGAATATTAGTATTGCTTATTCCCCATGTCTTCTTTTTTAAAAGGGACTTATTCCCCATATCTTATTTGCCTATAAAGCCCCATAATTAATGAGGTATAATTTTTTTTTAGAATTGACAATAAATTATGATATTTTATTTTAATATGAACATTATATATTTTTTAATTAAACCTTATATATTCATGCTATTGTAACATCTATGATTGAATAATTAATAGTTTTTTTTGACAAAAATAACTAATAGTTGGAGAATGGTAAATATTTTACTTAATAATTAATAAAAACATAATGATGTATTAGATTAGAATTTTTTATCATACATGCGATATACAATATTAGTTGGAGAATGGTAAATATTTTACTTAGTAATCAATAAAAGCATAATGATGCATTAGATTATGTTTTTTTATCATATTGTTAGTATCCAACGACTTTGCCAGCGGCTAATCTAATTTTGTAAAAAAAACTAAATATGGAACGATCTATTGCAATCTAATTAGTATTACTCACTATTAGGAATAAGATTGAGAGTGATGATAAAAAAAGATTGAGAGCAAACAAAAGGAATACAGAGCAGCACCGCTTTTCACATCACGCGATAGGGTTTGAGAGAAGTTCCAAATTTAGTGGGATATAGTGACTGTGTGAAGAAAGAACCATTAGTTCAAATTTTATTTTATCTTAGGATTTCTCTCTTGGTGAAAGCTGTGAAATTGTATCCACGAAACCCTCTTGCATTGACGATCGAGACATTGACTCTAAGAGTGTAAGTAATGTTATGGATTATGGTTTGTTGGGAAGTCTTAGCTTAAAACTATGAACGCTATTGAAAATTAAGATTTACGCATCACCTTAACAACATTTGATTTATCTTTGAACTTTTTAAGCAAGTCCTAATCAATCATAATCCCTCAAACATGAAATGTTTTCTCAAATATATTCTCGATGAGTCCCTAGCATGAAATTTGAAGAGAACCTACCAATGAGGTCAGATATGTTCCTAGGAAAACCCATAGGATTTATATTCAACATTATTCAATAAATAAGTATTAGATATTGTTGGATATTCAGTAGTATCCCTATTTAAAACACTAAAATCTCCTCCGAGAATTCAAGAAGCTCTGAGCAAGACTTTTCAATCAGGCTCACTGCATCGTGATTAAACAGAACAAAAGTTGCAAATTCAATATCATATATATGACACACAGCTTCACAATAACCTGAGATAAATTTATATATGACACACAGCTTCACAATATCCTAATTGCACTACTATTTATGATAATTTTAATATTTGGATTTGAATAATTGTATTCACTCTATCCATATCATATCCATCATTGCTTAGTAGTTACTTACACGAATCCAAAATTACTACTTAAAGTAAGTTGAATGCCATGTGAGCACAAATGAAACATAAAATTGAATTCTAGTTTTATATTTTGCAACCCCAACATGTACTAAAATGAAAGTGCAATGCAAAAGACAGAATATTGGTAAATGGAATAAAAAATTTAAAGTTGAAAAGAATGGGGAAACCAATATGCAGTTATAAGAATACTTACGGAATGAACCCAAAACAGGTTCAACACCTATGTTATAGTCTCCATCTTCTCTCGATAGCGGTTCCGGCTGAAAGGATTTTCAAAGCTACAACAGTGATCAAAACAGGAAAAAAAACCACATTGTTATAAGGGTGACAATAACACTTCCGTAACCGGACAACCATAGGTGTACCTTCATCGCTGCATCAACACATTTTTGTTACTATTATAGCAATATCTCACTATTTTCTACATCTGCTATTCTGGGTCTGATTATATATATATTGGGGAGTATACCTGTATACAATACAAACGTAAGAACAACTATATCCTTAATTTCTCACTATGGAGGTTGACTATATTGTAGGCACAGTCTTCAATCTATTTATTGAAGTGAGATGATTGCAAAATTGATAAACTTAGAAAGTACTCCAAAACAATGTTATGGTTTCAAAAGTTGAATCTTTTTAGCCATAAAGATACTGCACTGCCAAAATTCCTCTAAAGCTTTATGATCACAGAAGCCGAAGGGGAAAAAACCATTTGAACATGATTGACATGATAAAAAGACAAACTTTACGGTAAGGTGCTGAAGAAGTTGTGGTGGTTTAGAACGTCGGCGTCTTTTGTTGGTGGAAGTGGCGAATATCGTTCTTCATCCTTCACACAGTATCGTGGCCAACTTTGTTATGATGCTAACGAAGAAAATTCTTCAGAAATTTAGGGAAAAACGAAACCCTAACGAAGGAAGATAGAAGGAGTGATGGTCCATGGAGAGAGAGAAATGCAGTGCTCTGTTTCTTCTGATTTTCTTCTTTCGTTGCTTTGCGTTTTGAGTTGATCAAGATGAAAGAAGAGATGAAGGACAAACTTTTTGTAGTTCATTAAAAAAAGATTGAAATTTTGTGATAGAAAATGAGAGAAAAAGAAGGAAGAGGAATGTGCGAATGAGAGATGAAGAGAGATTGTCGAGAGAGAGATTGGATCCACAAAATTAGCATTGTATTCATTACTGGATCCACAAAATTAGCATTGTATTCATTACTTGTTTTTGTTTTTTTGAAACAGTCCGCTGCAATCAATGTTATTAAAACCGATCCGGTGATCGACCCGAGCTGGTCACTGGGTCATTGGGTCAATGGTCGAACTAAGGGGTCACTAATTGACCCGCATGACCCGATATCAATAAATTTGGTATTAAAATAATATGAGAATTAGAAAATGTAAGATATTATAAGTCAATATTTTTAAATTTAATATAATTTTGAATTAAAAACAAATTTGAAAATCAATAAAATTACTCATATTTAATAACATTCTAGTTAATAAATATATAGAATCTAAAATCTATGGAAAGTTATACAAAATATTAGATGTCAAATAAATATGATATATAAATGTAATATATAAGTATTAAAATACATATAAATAAATATAATTAGTAGGTAATAGGTTTTGCTAGAAAAAAAAAGAAAAAAAAGGGTATATATTCTATAATATGCTTCAATTACAACAAAACGTGGTTGCTCAAATGGTTAGTGTTGGAAGGTGCGGGTGTGAGAAAGAGGGTTTGATCCCTTGATTCTTCATTTTTGAGATATATTTCGAAATTAATTTTCAATAAAAACTGAGATGGAGGATGCCACGTATTTATTTGAAGATGTGCGTGACTTTTTCTGATTGGTCATAGTTGTAAGCCTATGTGAACAAACTCATGATTTATATTACTTATGATATGATATTTATTTTTTGCGACTACTCCCCCCATTGTTTCTTTTTTTCTGTTTGTTGAAATTCAATTGTCCAACTTAAACTTAGTCTTATAAGCACATATGAAGAAAGAAATTTTGTGATTAAAACTCTTTTCTTCGTATTATCTATGGTTGTTGAAACGGATTCCGAGCTTGCCATTAACCTCTTATATCTGAGGAATGTTGCGATCGATCTTCATGGGCAAGACCCAATTTAATTCCCAAATAATAAAAACCATAAACAGCTAATCCTTTTATTCCTTTCAATTTTTAGGCTTTCTCTATGCCCGCCCCCTCTTATATCAAGTGATTCTAGTATATATGATTGTAAATTTCGCTTAAAAAGATAAATCTTTGCATGATTTGTGCTTTATGTGGAAATCTTTGTTTGGAGGTTTATGGCCCAGACATTCTCTATATGCAATGAGCCTTAAGATCGAATTACCTACTTCGAGTTTGGTGTTTATGCTCAAAATATGGGATAATAATCTGGAATGGCGAAGCAATTTGGAGCAAAAACACTTCCACTTTTGAACCACCACTTTTGCGACGTTATATGTTTTCATAATTTGAGAACTAGGGTTTATCGTGTAACTTCCTTATAATTTCAGAATTTGTTTTTTTTTTTTTGTGATTTTATAGATGCACGTATTTATTATTTTTTTTGGATGATAAAATGATTTCATTAAGCAGCTAAATCAACTGCAACTAGGGCTGAAAATGAGTCGACTTGAGTCGAACTTGGTTCAGCGCGGCTCGACTTGATAAGAATTGGATCAGCTCGTAGCTTGACTCGAGTTCGATATGAACCTTTTTTCTCAAGTCGATTCAACTCGACCTAAGCGCGCGAGTAGCTCGGCTCGCAAGAATAAAAAGTTAAAAAAATATCTTTTTTTAAATAAAAAAATCGAGATTTTTGACATTTTAAAATAGCAATTTACTAGTAGTTTTGAATGAAACAATTACCTAATTGAAAATATAAATATAATTATAGTATTTACTAGTAGTTATGATAATAAAATAATTTGAGAATTGTGTAATGATATAATAATTAGTGCTAAACAAATTGCACCAACCAATTAAACAACCTTGCTCTAGAAACACAAAATGCATGCAGAGATTATATTGAAATAAAAATAGTAGAGCAATATATATATATATAGAGCTTGTTCATGAAGGTAGGGACTCAGTTGTTTTGGTTTCTCTCAGGGACTAAATTGGGTCTCGTTGTTTTTCTCAAGGACTAAAATAAGTCATTCCATAATTATATTTTAATCAATTTTGGTCTTATAATTAAGACAATATTTTTAAATAAGCACATTCGTTTTTCAGTTATTTATTTATATAGGCTATATTACACTTTGATTCTTTAAGTTTTTTTCAACTTTAATCTCTTTAGTTATTTGTAAACATGAGACACTTTGATCCATGCATTTTTCTCTCTCACATTTTGGTCCATTAAGTTACAAACTTTAGATATTTTGATCAACAAATGAAATATAAGATTAACTTAAAGGACATCTTGGAGCCCCAATTGTTTATTAAGGAAGACAAAAAAAAAGGATAATGATGCATAATACGAAATTTGTACGCAAGAAACCGAAGAAGCATGTTATTTCTAAAATAGTAATTAAGTACAAGTGTTTTGTGTTGTCATGCGTGTTTTAGTGTTTTGATTGTGTTTCGTGCTAGTTTCCATCGTAATAATTAGCATCACTGAAAAAATGCAACAAGATATCACTATAAGAATTTCAACTTGTAGATTCCAAATATTTAGCATGGGCCTCGACACCCACGCTTGTAGCGTTGACCTTTCCGTAGCTAAGCCCACGCAAAACAGTAAAACTTTTAGTTTTAATTTTACATCTCTAATTTATATATTTATATGTGTGTCGGTATCGTAGCGTCAAGTTACTTAACACTAATAATTTAGCCTTTGAATAGCGTCGGACGGCCCACTCATACCTTAAATCTTATTATGGAAAGATGATTTAATTCCCCCCCCTCCTCATTGCCATATCACTTTCAACTTGTAACCTGAACCCTTGTCTCACTCTCCCGAATCCTTATATCGATCTCCAAAAAATCATCAGAGGAACCCTCCCTCTTGTTTTCCTTCTCCTACGCGCAAAACCTCACTCTCCTTCATGGGTCCCAGTTTCGTTTTCCCCTCCCCAAGCGTACTGAATCTCAAAACACAACGGAGCAGAACCCTCTCATCCACGCTGGAGAAGAACCATCTGAGAATGTAAGATTTGTTATATATTTCTTACATTGGAGTTGAGAATCTGTGAACTTTATTATGTGCATTGGATATCACCATTTATTTCCATGGGCTGAAAAAGTTATACAGAAATTGGTCGGTTGAGGTAGACTTTATGGCTTCCCATATGAAGAGGCCGTTGAGAATTTGGTCAGGGCAGAGTCCGTGGGGGAACCTTCTTCCCATATGTGCAATTAAGGTCGCGCCATAGGAGCTTCCAGGTAATTATGTTTCAATTGATGGAAACTTCTGAAAGTCATTACTCTTTGGGGGAGGAGATGGAACAGAAGATGGTAGCTCTAAGGGAGGGGGAGGTGGTTGCAGATAGAACCGACGTGTCCTGCCTTCGAGCAAGGATTGACAAACTGGAGTCCGACTTGGAGGATAGAAACGAGAAGTTGAAGAATTTTGATATTCTAATGATGTCGACGGAAGACATCGAGAAGAGTAGGGTTGTTGCTGTGGAGAAAGAAGATGAGCAAGAGGCCTTATATCTCATGGCTAAGCGTAGGAAGGTGGAGGCTGAGGGGAAAGTTCGAGTCCTCTCGGACAATGTTGAGTTGATCAATGCTAAGGTGAAGCTCTCCAAAATTGGAGGGGGTGAAGGAAGAAAACTCCAAGTTGGCGAATGATCTACGCGAATGTTCGACCATGCTAGCCTCAATTGAACGAAATCTTTGAGTGGAGATGGAGAAGCTGGTTGAGCTTGGCATCACACAGATGGAGAAGCTCCTTGCTTCCCTTTTGGTGGTTCGGATGTCGTGCCCTTTTTGGCAACACGTAATGGTTCCGGCCTCTCCGAGTTTTATATAAATGAAGTAATATTCCCTCGTGTTGCGTGGTCTCGCTCTTGCTTCTAGTGGGGCCTCTTGTGGTGTCACGCCTTGAAGGAGACCGACTTCTAGAATTTCTAGGGGGAGTGTGCTTCCTTTGTTTATCATTGACGTGCCTTTGCTACTACCTTTTCAAATCATACTTATTCAGTTGGCCGCGTTGAATAATATACTCTATCTGCTTTTTTAGGCCGAAGCAATCACCAGTGTTATGGCCGGTGGTTGTGTGGAATTTGCAATATGTCGAGTCGTCCCGTCCCATCTGCGTTGACTGGGGGATGGGACGATACATCAGGTTGATTCCTTTGACTTTGTCGGAGATCTTGGATGGACGAGTGTTTAGCAAGTTAAAGTATTGAGTCGGTTGGGATGGGGGCCACCCTAGTTCTCCTTATCCCCAAGACAGCTTCCTCGGCCTTTGCGCACTACGCATCCTCGTGTCCATGCTCACAATCTTCCTTGTTATCTCTTGCCTACTTTGAAGCGATCGCTTCTTCTGTGTCGATGTGTTTTTGGCACGCGTGCGAATCACGTCCATCATGGTCGGTGACTGTTTGCTGGTGTTTTTAGCAAACAATCACTAGTTTTATTAGAAGGTTTGTGAGATCAAACTAGAAAAATCTCAAAGCAATTGCCTCTGAATTGCGAGTGGTTTGTGTTTCAGAAAATGTAGAAAAGGGGACGATTTGCAATGATTAACAGAATCGAAAAGAAAAGAAGCAGTAAATGGTGCATGAATTGTAAAGAAAAGACAAATAAATTGCATTGAATCGTAAAAGTGGTACACGATCACGTACAGCGATTCTTCCACTCGTTTTTCGCTCTGGCTTGGAAGTTAGAGTTTCAGGAATCGGGTTGTGTATTGTGATTTGCGACCCCTGTTTCTTCTCAGAAACAGCTATTTATACAAAGGAAAAGAGGGGGAAAAACTGAACTAAGTAACTGCCTAGAAATTTGAAAATTAATAACTGCTACTCCTACTTTCGACCAGAACCGCTCTATCACGCTTCGACCAACTGCTAGTCTTCAGCGCATAACTGCTCTGTTTTCTGTCTGTCGAAAGCTTGTGTCCATTTTCCTCTCTCTTGCTTTTGCTTCCCCGGAAGCTTGTCGAGTTTACCTTGCGCATGACCATTTTCTCTGTCGAAATAATTTGGTCTTCGTCGAAATATAAGTCAGGCCTTGTTGACCATTTTCAATGAAGCCTGTCGAAATTACAGGCTAACAAATTGCCCCCCAAAAATGTCTTTTTCGACTGAACTTGAGGAGGAAGAAGAGAAAGACATTTTTGAATTCACCATCGAAATAACTTTGCACTTGAGTAAAATAGCTGCGTACCTGATGTCACCACTGTTAAGTGTTGCTGACGTTACTCTTATATTGGTGTATTACGTGGCCTTCAACGTTTTACTTCTCAGTAAATGCCTTATCTCACCATTTCCTATAAGGCTTCTCCAATTCTTCCACTTCTTTTACCTCATAAGTTGCCATCAATAATCCATATTCAAACCTTGAACTTGAACAGCCTGTAATTTCGGCCTTTGACTATGTTTACTGATTCTCTGTTTTAACTTTGAATGGTTCCACCATCTTCCGTTACGTTACTAACGCCGCAATTAAAGTGATGCCTCACTTCTCGGAACGCCAAACTCGTAACCAACTGACGCTCTTTCATACTTCTCCTTATAAATAGAAGAGTTTTGTTTCTCATCTTCACCACTCCATGATTTTTCCTCTTTTCCTTTCCCGTTCCAGGATCATTCCCTTTGCTTTGAGTCTTCCACGTAACCTCATCTCTCATAATTGCAGTGAGGTTGCCTGGAGGTTCAAAGTGATGGTTTTTGATCTCTGCGAATTATGGCTTTGCTCCTTTTTTCTTCATGTCACTTGATCTTGCAACTATCTGAGTTTATGCAGGAGACTCAAAGTGGGAGCAGGAAGATTCATCAATATCTCCTCTCTGAAGGGCTTCCTGAGGTTTACCAAGCAAGGAAACGCCCAGTTGAAAGGCTTACAAGCCTAACGCGCAGACGAAAGAATGACCCCCCGAACGACGGGAAGCGTCAACGTGGTCGAAGAAGACCACCCAAAAGAGAAGTTACTTGGTCGTAAAAGACCAACTGCAATTCAGCGTTTTATTTATGCCTAGTTTATTTACCCTTTCGGCACTATGTAATTCACAAATGCCTCCTTTGGCACATGTAACTTGGCAGCATTATAATGAAATTTCTTCCATTTTATTCTTGAGCAATTTTTATTCTGTGCTTTCGACAATGTTTTGGCAACTTAAATGCCATGTTTTTACGCTTTCTTTATATTTATTCCAGCGTTATTTTAACTTCTTGCAACGTTGGCTTATACTTTTTCAAGTATTTGCCATTTATACGCAAAATTCTTTCATCAGCGCCAATCTCTTTGACCTCATATGCGCCGTTTGAATAAACTTGTAAAATTTTAAATGGTCCTTCCCAACTTGGGGACCATTTACCAAAGACTCTATCTTTTTTATCCACAGGCAATAGGACCTTCCACACTAGATCACCTGAATCAAAGGCTTTAAACTTAACCTTTTTGTTATAAGTTTTAGCTACCCTATCTTTCTGTCGAATAAGCATATCTAAAGCTAATAACCTTTCTTCGTCTAAATCAACCAATTCATCAAGCATCATATTCCAATAATAATCAGAGGGAATCTCCCACTGTCTTTGAATTCTTGTTGATTGTAGACAAATTTCAACAGGCAACACTGCATCGTGTCCAAATGTTAGCCTATAAGGAGTAGTGTTGATAGATTCTTTGGGTGAATTTCGACAAGCCCATAATGCTTGATCAAGGGTATTATGCCAATTTTTTGGTTTCTGCCCAACATGCTTTTTAATCAAATTAATAATAACTTTATTGGCAGCTTCTACTTGTCCATTGGCTTGCGCATAATATGGTGTCGAAGTTAATAACTTAAAACCATTTTCAGAAGCAAACTCTATCATTTTTCTACCAGTGAAAACTGATCCTTGATCTGTAGTAATGGTTTCTGGAATTCCAAACCTATAAATGATATGATTTTGAATAAATCTTATCACTGTTTCTTGATCAACATTGGCTAAAGGTATAGCTTCAACCCATTTGGTGAAGTAATCAATTCCCACAAGGATATATCTATGGCCCTTCGACGAAGTTGGCTTTATCTCTCCAATCACATCTAGAGCCCAACCTCTAAATGGCCAAGGTTTGACTATGGCATGCAATTCATTTGCAGGTACATGTTGTATCCCAGCATGCTTTTGACACTCTTGGCATCCCTTAGCAAATTCTATGCAATCTTTCAGCATAGTTGGCCAATACATTCCTTGTCGAAATAATAACCACTTCATTTTGTGGCCTACTTGGTGTGAACCACATGCTCCACTATGTGTATCAGAAACTGCTAAATATGCCTCATTTTCACTAAGACATTTTAATAGTACTCCTTCAGGAGTCTTTTTAAACAATTCGTTTCCAATTATCACATAGCTCAAAGCTCTGTATTTTACCTTTTTATTAGTATTTCTTGTGGGATTTTGCAAATATTCCACAATAGGCCTTCGCCAATCATTATTGGTCATATTGTCAAGAGCAAAAATTTCTGCTAAGTCAAAGTCACCAAAAAATTGACGTTTTTCGACAACGACTAGTTCCTCGTTTGCGTTTGTTGCCCCCCCAGTTTTTGGTGTTGACAATAGTGACGAAGAATAGTCATTAGAAATGATTTTATCCTTTATTTCAATTAACTCTTCCAGGCTTTGTTTTGAAACTTTATAGCTTGAAGCAATTTGTGCCAATTCATTTGCCACTTGATTATCAATTCGTGGTAAATGTTCTAAGTGAACAGACTCAAATCTTTTTAACAAAGCATTGGCAACAACAAAGTATCTGATAAGGTGCTCTTTAATGCATTTGTACTCTCTTGTCAATTGTTTGACAACCAACTCAGAGTCACCTTTTATTTCGACATGACTTGCCCCCAGCTCAAGTAAAATTTCAAGGCCTACTATTAAAGCCTCATACTCAGCTTCATTATTGGAACAAACATCTCGAATTTTAAACTTATACTTCGTTGGAATGTTAGTAGGAGATATTATTAAAATACCAATCCCAGCTCCATGTTTATGGCTTGAACCATCAAAGTACAACCTCCAAGGATATACGTCTACAAAACTTAATGTTTCTTCGACAACAGAATGGTCTACTATAAAATCAGCAACCACTTGTCCTTTAATTGATTTTAGAGGTTGATAAGTTAAGTTGTATTCTGACAAAGCCAAAGCCCATTTACCAATTCGGCTATGCATTATTGGTTTCGACAGCATATGCTTAATAACATCAAAATGCGAATAAACAGAAACATCAGCTGGTTTTATATATTGCTTTAACTTTGTACACGAGAAATACAAACAAAGGCACAACTTTTCTATAGGAGTGTACCTCGTTTCGGCATCATTTAAGACCCTACTGAGGTAATAAATGGCTCTTTCGACACCACTATCATCCTCTTGTGCTAACATGCTACCTATTGTTCTATCAGAAGCTGCTATATACAATTTGAGCACTTTGTGTTTAATAACAGGCAACAAAATTGGTGGTTTCATCAAATAAGACTTGATTTTGTCGAAGGCTGCTTGATGCATTGGTTCCCATTTGAACTCTTCTTCCTTCTTCAGTCTTAACAATGGCGAAAAAACTTGTGTTTTGCCACTTAGATTTGATATAAATCTTCGAAGGAAATTGATTTTTCCCAGCAACGACTGAAGCTCCTTTTTAGTCGAAGGGGCCTTCGTTTCCATAATTGTCTTAGTCTTATTTTGATTGATTTCAATGCCTTTTTTGTGCACTATAAAACCCAAGAAATCACCTGCACGTACACAGAAGACACATTTTAATGGATTTAATTTTAATCCATATTTCCTCATTCTTTCAAAAGAACGGCGAAGATGGTCTAAATGACCACTTTCTGAGGAAGATTTAACCACCACATCATCTATGTATACTTGCATAAAATCATCAATAAAATCATGAAACATAGAATTCATGGCCCTCTGATATGTAGCACCAGCATTCTTTAATCCAAAGGGCATTACTACCCATTCATAAACACCCAATGCCCCCGGACATCTAAAAGCAGTTTTCGACACATCCTCTTCAGCAATGAAGATTTGATTATACCCAGAATAACCATCGAGCATACTAAGATAATCAAATCCTGCTGCTGAATCTATTAGCATTTCTGCCACAGGCATTGCGTATTCATCCTTGGGAGTTGCATTATTTAAATCCCTAAAGTCTATGCAAACTCTAAGAGTCCCATTTTTCTTTATTACAGGAACTATATTGGCTAACCATTCGACATACCTGGCAGTTCTGATGAATTTGTTTCTGAATAGCCTTTCGATTTCCTCTTTGATCTTAGCCAACACTTGAGGAGCAAATCGTCTTGGCACTTGCTTCACTGGTTTCTTCCCTAGTCGAATTGGTAATTGCATTTCCACTACTTCTCGACTTAACCCAGGCATTTCGTCGTAATCCCAAGCAAAGCAGTCTTTGAACTCCCTTAGCAATGTGATGACTTGGATTTTTAGAGAAGCATCAATATTTGCACTAATATAAGTTGGCCGTTTTATTGAGCCATTTCCCAAATCAATTTCTTCTAACGGGTCTTGAGCTTGCATATGCTTTGCCGAATCTCTAGGATCCTTTTCAAAACCTAATGGATCATCATCATAAATGCAGTCAAGTCTTTCATCTATGACTATGCCATTTCCTTCATGTAACTCACTGGCTTCGACAGCCATTGTTTGTTGAATAATTTCGGCCTCTATAGCCGCGTTAAACTTGTTTTCGGCCATATAAGCCGTAATTTTGTCCCATGCATTGGGCACTGACATAAGAACATTTTCAAGAACCAGTGTTCCACCCCGTTGGTCGAAGAACACCATCAAGATAAACACTATCATCTCCCATTATTTCTCTTTCCCAAACAAAACCATAATTTGGGTCAAGATGAACTGAGGCAAAAACATTATCCGCAGGAACATATGCCTCATTAGAAGATGAACATGGCGCGATCTTCGCCATTTGTTTCTCAAAATTTTCCTTGGTAATTTGGTTCACATCAGCACGGAAGTAGCTCTGATCGGCTTCAACATACTCTACCAAACCATCTTCCTTCCACATCACTAAACGTTGATGCAAAGTTGAAGGGACAACACCAACTCCATGGATCCACTCTCTACCAAGGAGTAAATTAAAATTTGCTTTAGAGGCTATCACTAAGAACAATGTAGTCCTCTTTATGGAACCAACGATTAAGTCCACCTCAATGGCCCCCAAAGAATGGCCAGTTTTGCCTTCATAGTTGCTTAAGACAATGTTATGTGGCCTGAGGTCAGTGTCGAACTTACCAATCTTCTTCAAAAGACCATGTGGCATTAAATTCACTGCAGCTCCACCATCCACTAACACTTTGTTAATTCCAACACCATTGACTTTGGCTTGGACATACAGGGGTTTCAAGTGGTTTTGCATACTCATATCTGGCTTCTCGAAGGTAGCCATTTGGTCTTCGACACAACCATTGTTCATCACATAGTAACACATTGGCTTATGATGAGCCATATCCTCTGTAAAATCCTCTTCAACATCATTTGGTACTGTGATAACCTCGTACTCAAGAGGCAGTATTGATACCACATTGCAAACAACATCGAAATCATCTTCAGAATCATCAAAATCAGACTCCATGTCTTCATCCATGTCGAAATCAGCATTCTTTTCTTTCACTGTTGACAATGGAGGAAATATTCTTTCAAGAGCAGGCCTTCTTGGCTTTTCTGTTACTACAGCCTTGCCTTTGGCCTTATTCGCTGCACACATATGACTAGCAACATCAGCATTCCTCTTTGTGGCAACTTCAGCTTTGTGAACCTCACTCTTCGCCACTATTATGCTGCGTGGAACTTGATTAATGTCAATCGTACTGCGTGGAACATGGTTATTAGCCAAATGACTTGGAACCTTGTTAATGTCAAAGTGCGCCTTCTTCTTCTGTTGTCTTTGGTAACGACGCCACTGTGTTCTAGTCATGGGGTTCTTACCCTTATAGTTATTCTTATAATTAAACTTAACAGCATCCGTATCTGGCTTGACAGCTTTAGCACGTTGATTATTGGGCACCCACGCTTCAACAGGAGCACTAGCACTTGGGACAAAGGATTTATTTGTTGACAGCTTCAAATACCCTTTCGCTGAGGACTTCTCCTTAGCAAATTGTCGTTTGCTTGTTGAAGGCTTTGTTGACACATTAGCCTTATAGCCAGGAAGATCTCCTTTTGCAAAGTCAAATTTCGGCCTGTTATCAAGCCATTTTCTTTTACGTTGTTGTTGACCCTGATAACCTTCGACAGCTTTAGCTGCTTCTTTGTTGAAGACAGCGCTGCACCTTGGGCAAAGCATAACTTCAGAGTTATTCCACTTACACCGATTGAGGAAATCTATCAATTCTTCCTCAGCCTTTGGATACACAGCATGTATCTTCCCATCATATTCTTTTAGGGTCACTTCCTGTTTCTTACCTTCAGCATACATAAAACCTTTTAATTTTTCGGTGGCAGTCTTGACACACTTAGGAGGGTCTGCCATTTGAGCATCCACCATGCCTACATCAGCTTCGACAGGTTCAGAATACATAGCTTCAGCCTTAGGCAATGGATCAACATCAATCTGCATAGGAGCTTTCATTTTCTTATCAGCAAATTTGAGTCTTCCTTCGTCAATTGCTTTTTGCACAATATCCCTGAAGAGCACACAACGGTCAGTGTTATGTCCCAAAAAATTATGGAACTTACAATAACCCTTTTTCTTTCTTTGGTCAAGAGTTGGTATTTTAAGGCCTTTAGGCACTAATATTTGACCATCAGTTACTAAAAGATCAAAAATTTCATCACATTTAGTAACATCAAAAGTATAAGTTTTAGGCATAAATCTATCATTCTTAGGCTCTACAGGGTTATTCCCATTCGCAGGCCTTAATAATTTACAGGTATAAGGAGGACCAGGCTTAAGTTCAGCCACGTCTATCTCCTCTTCTTCGACATTACTATATGTAACGTCGAATTCTTCTTCGACATATGCCACTTTTTCTTTTTTATGATACCTATTCGACCTAGATTTTTCCTCTCTAAGCCTTTCAACTTGTCGAACTCTATCAGCCAAATGCGCCATATCTCGCAAATGAGATGTGTCTAATTTCTTTCTAATTGAGTAATCAAGGCCACCAGCAGCCATTTCGACAAGCTCATGTTCAGGGACTTGTGTGAAGCAACGAGATTTCAACAGCCTAAATCTGTTTAAGTAATCATCAATAGTTTCAGGCATTTTGCGCCGAACACTAGCCAATTCTTTAAGACTAATTTTCGACTGGCCCATGTAAAACTGTGCATGGAATGCCTTTTCTAATTGCCCCCATGTGAACATAGAACCAGGGGGTAAGGTCGTGAACCAAGTGAAAGCATTTTTAGTTAGAGAATTTGGAAAGTATTTCATCTTCAAATTCTCATTTTGTGCTAAGTCCCCAGCCTCAGTCAAGAAACGAGCAATGTGTTCGACTGTGGACTCATTTGTATCACCACCAAACTTAGTAAACTTGGGAACTTTCCATCCCCTTGGTAACTCAGTTTGTAATACGTATTCACATAATGGTGATACGAAGTTAGGCCTTTGTAAACATATGTTAAGGCCATTTTGCGCCAAAATAGTTTCGACTAAAGTAGCTATATTGTTTTCTGCGCCAACATTGTGTTGTTGCACTTGTCGAACAACTTCATCAGCGTTCTGGTGTCTATTTACCAAAACTACTTCAGGGACGTGGTTTACTGCCCCTTGTAGTTCGCCTACAATTGTGGACGCTTCGACTGCAACTGCTTCTTGGGGGTTAACTGGCGACGCATTACCCGCAATAATAGGAACTTGCCTATTATTAACCGCTGGAGCCCCAAAGAAATCTGCAATCCTACTCATCTGATTTGCCAACATTTGGTAACTGTTATTGGTATTTTGAATCAATGGATTGAAAACTGTACCAATTTGTTGGGTAAGCATATTAACCATATCGTGATTACTCTCGTCTACTTGCTGTCTTAAGGCCAACAAAGACGTATTGGTTAATGCTGGGGGATTCCGACAAAATACACTCTCAGAAGAGACATGTGTAGGGGAAAAGGTCGAAATATGTGGCATTCCAGTAGGCATGCCATACATTCCCAGAGGAAATGGGGGTAGATGCACGTTATTCAAACGTGGGTCTAAACTGTTTCCCATTGCCATGTAAGGGCTATGAAGCCCTGCACTTAACGGCAAAGACATAGGCAAAGATGCCATTTCTGACTGCGTTGAACCAACATTAGTCATTGATAATGAAGGAACGATTGTCGACGATGATGGTCCTGCGCTAATGCTCGCAGAATCCATTGTTGTTCCTTGCCCTTGTGAAACCACAGGGTTGGAACTAGACGCATTATTCGTACTAGAAAGGCAAAGTCCCACTGGGCGTGCCAATTTGTTTGCTGGTGTTTTTAGCAAACAATCACTAGTTTTATTAGAAGGTTTGTGAGATCAAACTAGAAAAATCTCAAAGCAATTGCCTCTGAATTGCGAGTGGTTTGTGTTTCAGAAAATGTAGAAAAGGGGACGATTTGCAATGATTAACAGAATCGAAAAGAAAAGAAGCAGTAAATGGTGCATGAATTGTAAAGAAAAGACAAATAAATTGCATTGAATCGTAAAAGTGGTACACGATCACGTACAGCGATTCTTTCACTCGTTTTTCGCTCTGGCTTGGAAGTTAGAGTTTCAGGAATCGGGTTGTGTATTGTGATTTGCGACCCCTGTTTCTTCTCAGAAACAGCTATTTATACAAAGGAAAAGAGGGGGAAAAACTGAACTAAGTAACTGCCTAGAAATTTGAAAATTAATAACTGCTACTCCTACTTTCGACCAGAACCGCTCTATCACGCTTCTACCAACTGCTAGTCTTCAGCGCATAACTGCTCTGTTTTCTGTCTGTCGAAAGCTTGTGTCCATTTTCCTCTCTCTTGCTTTTGCTTCCCCGGAAGCTTGTCGAGTTTACCTTGCGCATGACCATTTTCTCTGTCGAAATAATTTGGTCTTCGTCGAAATATAAGTCAGGCCTTGTTGACCATTTTCAATGAAGCCTGTCGAAATTACAGGCTAACAGTGACCAACAGTCGTATGCGGGTCAAAGTAATTAAAAGGATAAAATTTAGTAACAAGGTAAGCAACATTGGTCGTCTCACAAGGACCTATATGACTAATATTACCAAAAGCATGAACAAAATTAACAATAAAAAGGGGAGGGGGAGGGGGAGCTTGTAGAAAATGGTTTCGAATTAATAGAGAAAATCAATTTACGGGAGACAATCAATCAGCCAAAAAAAATCACCGGTTTCGGTGTATGCTTCTCGATTTTACCATAAGTTCTAAAAATAACGTATCATTCAATTTCCATTTCGTGAGTGAGAGTTTTTATAAGTTGAAGCCTAAATAGCGAGCAAGTCGAGGAAGACTCTGTAAGTCGTAGGTTTACTTGCGGTTCGGTGAAAACAAACACCGCGTGCCGAAGCAAACAGCACGCGGTTGACTCAAAAGAAAAATTGATTAGATTAGACAAATATCATTTTTCTGCAGTTTTCGGTTTGCGCCGGTTCGATTTACAGATTTTCTATCGGGTTGGTTCGATTTTGAATACCCTAATATTTAGCATTGCACTTTCCTTTCAATATTGTCTACGAAGAAAACTAAGGATTCACATTCAAACAGAAATTTTAATTTGCTTTTGGTAAAAAGGACACTGATATCCTAGGTAAGTAGGATGGTCTGCATGCGTTATTTTGTCTTATGGGTCTGCAAAGTTGATTTTTCCCCAAGCTTGGTATTAATTAAAGCTGCACCAAATTGTGCAAAACTGCAAGTTTTTCCACTCTCCAAGTTTTTCCTCTTTTACAAATTACGACAGAGCAAGACTGCGAGCTTTATATGTAATCAATGTATATCATTTAGTCAAATGGCTCATCCTATTTTTTTGCTTTATTGTTTGGATATATATGAACTTAGGTTTATTATACACTCCCTTGTAGCTACTAGCTAGCTAGTCATATGTTCTGAAACCACTGTGTCTTCTCAATTTGAACTCAGTGTGATTTTAATTAACATTGCTCAAATCACTTTTTTATAATTCTTTCTCAATATGAACTCGGTCTTTCTCAAATACCTCTTTCTATTTTATTTTTCTTTCTCAGTATGAACTTAGTGTGATCTAAATGTTTGTAAAATAATTAATTTTAGGTTCGTTCGGAGTGGTAGTGAGTTTTTATATCAAAACTTAAAACCAAAAAAAATAGATTTTATAATATCACTAATCTAACTACCATCCACTACCACTATGACTATCACCTGGATTCTGATTGGCAAGTCTCATTTGTTAGCGGATAGCGGATTTGACTAGCCGAAGGAAAATAGACATGTTTTTTGGATTCTTGTCTCATAGTCATAATAGCCGGAGCGACCATATTAGCTGATAATTCTCATTGATTAGACTGTATGTACTATATGCCGGAAGAGGTTAATGAAAGGATCCAATTTTTTTAACTCATTTCTCATACGATTCTCACACGTGTTTTGGTCTCTTCACTATATATGTAAATAGATTGGAATTGGAATGGTGACAAACCAATATTCAAATTTTGCTCGGAAGAGGTACCATATCAAATAGAAAAAAAAACAGCTCTTGTTCAATCTGATTCTTAGTCCTAAGAGTACGTCAAACTTAAATGAAGTAGTGCTTTATATTGTTATTATTTGTTGGAAAATTAACTTAGAGTTAATAAAATAACCAACAATAATCAAGAAATTAATATATTAGAACTAAATGTATAACTCACAGTAAAATAATTGAGGAGATGTAACTACCATAAATTAGTTAATCGGAATTGGTTCTGTTTTTTCGTGACAAAACATAATTTAGAATATAGTTAAAATTAAATAATATAATCCTAAATCTAGATATTACAATTTTTTTATCTAAGAAAAATAAATTTTTGTAATTCTAGAGTGAGAAGTGTGGGATAGTAAACAACGAAATCAGATTTGAGTTGGTAAGTGAGTGAGAGTTTTTATAAGTTGAAGTCTAAATAGCGAGCAAGTGAAGGAAGGCCGTAAGTCGTAGGTTTACCTGCGGTTCGGTGAAAACAAACATCGCGAACCGAAACAAACCGCGCGCGATTGACTCAAAAGAAAAACCGATTAGATCAGATAAATATTTTTTGCAATTTTCGGTCTGGGTTGGTTCGATTTGCAAATTGATTCGGTTTTGAATACCACTCCCTAATATTTAGCATTGCATTTTCCTTTCAATATTATCTATGAAGAAAACACAGAAATTTTAATTAAAGGTTGAAAGCATGCTCTAGTTTGTCTCATAGCTACTGTGCCAAGTTGCTTTTTCCATCAATTAATGTTGCACCAAATTGTGCAAAACTCAAGTTTTTCCACTCTCCAAATAGAAAAAAAAATACCTCTGGTTAAAGGAACTATTGGGAAGGCCACGTACATGGAGTGTAGGGGCCACATGAGGTAGGGAGTGGGAATCAACAAAGTAATGATGGAGAGTTTGTTAGTAGCATTTGGCAAGCAGGATGTGAGGAGAGAGAATCGGATAATCAGAGGGTAGGGAAATATGTGCGCAGAGAGAATTGTAGTGAGGTGATGTCCTTTTTCTTGGAGCCAATCAGAGGGTAGGGAAATATAAACCGTTTGATCAAAATTGGACAGTAGAGATTTAGTTAATGCATGAATGCACCAAACTTTCGATTGTACCAGATCTGATTCCTTTTTCTTTCTCACCGATTCTATAATAGTCCTTTCTTCCATTTCCATTTGACTGTTCAGTATCCTACCTCCCATTGTAAGACATTCTTCATTCTTTCTTTGCTACTTACTGCGTTCTTTCTTTTCTTCTTCTAAAATACTTCATGTTCTTTGCTACTGTGTTCTCTCTGTTTTGCATCTTAATCTTCTTGCATACATTTTGAGAGAAATAAGAGGGTGTGAGTTATTTCTTTTCTTCTTCTAAAACACTTCATTTTGCTCTCTGTGTGTTCTTTCATTTTGTTGAAGAATCTTCGAGATCCCTCTCCTCATGGAAACTACATTTTACATTCTTTGCAATAGTGCTTAACTAGGCTACTAGAAACTACATTCTTCATTCTTTCTTTGCTACTGTAAATGTAGTTTGTTATGCAAAACATATAATAGTGTGTTCTTTCTTTTCTTCTTCTTCTAAAACACTTCATGTTGCATTTTGTTGAAAAATCTTGGAAATCCCTCTCCTTATGATTTCTCATGGAAACTACATTTTTCTTCTTCAACTTTTTGCAATAGATTCAGTTTTGAGAAAAAGAAGAGAGTGTGTGTTCTTTCTTTTTTTCTTCTTCTAAAACACTTCATGTTGCATTTTGTTTTACGTCTTCTAAAAAAAAATCACTAGGGTTTCGTTTTGTTTATTGCATCTTTAATTAAATGCTAAGATTTCTGTAAAAGATCGATGTTATTATAGGCTAAACAATTTCACTAGGGAAGGTTTTTCGTTTGAATGGATTTTCAGCATTTAATCAATCTGAGAGGAGCAATTTGGCTACCTTGCTTAAGTTGTAGCATGCCCGTGTATTGTGCAGTCTATGGTTAGAATATTACTTTGATATTCATTTACTGGCTGGGTGTGCTGCTCTATTAGTGCATTGGTACTGTTATAATATGACTTTGATATTCATTTATTGTTAAAGAAAAATATGGCTTTAATATTTTCATTAAATTGGTTATAGTTAAAAGTTGATAGCTAAACTAGCTTTTATTATTGTAATGTGTCATTTGATAGGCACTTGAGAGAATACCGATGGAGGAAAACCAAAGGTATATTTACAATTACAATCCTTTACATATTAGACCTTTCCCTTTTAATTCATGTTCAGCCCGAATATGAAAATGATATAATCATAGAAATTAAGAGACATGCCAATAAATTGTATTCCACTTGAATAATATATTATTATTATTATTATTAAACATTTATATATTTCTAAAGTAAAACATTATATAGTAAATACTAATCTGAGAAACTTAAGAACCTGTCAGTAACCTTTTTAGTGACTAAGTTATCCTAAAATAATCATGATCTCTTTTTTATTTGCAGAGAGGATGAGCCTCAAGAACAAGAGCAATCACCTACCACCATGCCGGATTTGTCTATCATCAGCATCAGGTACATATATATGATCAATTTCTCTCTTAAGTTTGAAAACCATGCCGTAAGAAATTAATTGTAATGAACTATGATAAAAAAACATCAATGTCTGAACAGATACATGACCAACGTGACACATTACTACTATGAGCACATGCTCCAAAGATTATCCTTTTTCTTTGTCAATACATTTTTAGCAGTAGATCATTTAAGTAGTTGGTAGATAATAATAAAAAAAGCATATGAATTGGGCCCCCTCCCTTTTTTACTGCATTAGTATTGGAATTAGTAGCTATATCTCGTATCTCTTGCGAATAAGGTTCCTACAATTATGCTGCAACTGCCCTTTCGCGCCAAATTTTTCACGTTACCGCACCTAATCACTCCCTTTCGTGGCCCACTTTCACGTCTACTAAATTTGACTTTTCCTTGCTTGTTTCCATCTCGTCCTTTTTTTTCCCTTTTATTCGATTTCGTTAACCAGTTTAAGAAATGCTTAGAGGGGTTAGAGTAAAATGAAAGTAACAACAACACAAGATTAAGTGAAAATTAATATTATTTAACAGATTGAAGAAGATGAAACCCACGCTCCTAGCCCTGGTTCAGGCTCCTGTTGGGACGTGGTGGGGGTCGATCCAGTTTGCTCTCGGGTTCGATTCCCTCCTACGTCAAATAGGGTGTTGGCCAGCGAAATGATTAAGAGCCCCAAGTAGCGAGCGCAGATTAGTCCTTTGTTGACAGCGTTGGGACACTGCGTGGGTCGCCCGCGAGGGTCAGATACAAAAAATTTTTGAAGAAGATGAAAGAATAGGTATCATCCAAAATGAAATTCCTAAATTCAAAATTTGGTCCCATTTAATACAGATTACAGTACATCAAATACACAAATGTTAAAATAGATAATACAGATGTTGGGGGAAAAAATAGCGACTGATAAAAAAACAAGAGTATGGGTGGTTCTTCACACACCAATCTTCAACCCTCTTTTCCTTCCTCTTTTCTATCAACATAATTATCTTACAACCCTGATTTAGAAATAAGCAGGAATACCATCAAAAAATGCCATTTTTGGTCATCAAGTCAATTCTGGAAATCATCTTTGCATTAATAATACATCAAGTCATTGGAATTGTTTTAAGTTCAACATCAGACAACAAATTTGGACATCGAAAAATAAAAAGATGTGTTATTAAGCACGGGTATTTAGTATATTTTGGTCAAGTTTAGTATTTTTTAGGCTTAAAAGCACTTTTGGTCTTCCTATTTTACTAAATGTGTAATTTTGATCCCCTATTTTATTTTTGGCAATTTCGGTTCCGCTATTTTACTAAATGCGCAAGTTTAATCCCCCCTATTTTATTTTGGGCAATGTTGATCCTCCTATTTTAGTAAATGTACAATTTTGATCCTTTATTTTCTAAATTTCTGCAATGTTGACCAAATTAGAATTTTCAAATCTCAAATGCTAATGTACCAACATTTTAATTGACATTTAACTTGACTAAGTCTACTTGACATGTCACCTAATTTATTTTAAAAAAACATTTACTTTTATTTAATTACATATTTATTTTAAATAATTAAATTATTTTTATATTTTAAAAAATAGAGAATTATTTAATTATTCAAAATAAATAAATTAGTTTTATATTTTAAAATTTAAAATACAATTTAAAATAAACAAACTATTTTTATATTTTATATCTTAAGATATAGAAAATAAATTAATTATTTTAAATAACTAAATTATTTTTATATTTTAAAATATAAAAATATTATTATCTAAAATATATTTAGTAAATTAAATTTAGTAAATTAAATGAGATGTCCCCCTATTTTAATATTTTAATTTATATTTGAAAATGTAAACTATAAAAATATTTTATTTATTTTAAATAATTTAATAGTTTTCTATTTTCAAATAAATATTGAACTATTTATAAAATAAAAATAGTTTATTTTTTTATATAGCTAAATAATTTTCAATTTTTTAATAAGTTGTTAACTATTTAAAAATATAAAATATAAATATAACTTATTTTCTTTATGTAACTAAATAATTTTCTATTTTTTAAATAAATATTTAACTATTAAAAATATAAGATACAAAAATAGTTATTTTATATAAAAATTATTTGGAAAATAAGGAGACCAAAATTGCACAAAAATAAATAAGGGGTTCAAAATTGCGCATTTAGTAAAATAGGGGGATTAAAATTGCCCAAAATAAAATAGGGGGATCAAAATTGCACATTTAGTAAACTACGTGGACTGAAATTACTCAAACTAAAATAAGGGGATCAAAATTGCACATATAGTAAAATAGATGGACCAAAATTGCATTTAAACCTATTTTTAAAATACAAGGAATACAAAACTTTAATTAGATGATCATCTTTTATTTCCAAATTTCAATTGGAATATTATTGTTAACTTCCTTTTAAATTAAATGATCGTTATTAGTTAGTAAATATTTGTTGGAGGAATTGTGTGTATTTAATGTATATGGACTGATGTGACAATAGTAAATACTGTTGATGGGATTTTATTCACTTGAGTGAGAGAATCAGATGTTAATCAATTATTCCAATTGTATATAGATAGTATTAGGTGGTGAGTAGTCTTTTAATATTCACTTTGTATATAGATGGGATTAGGTGCTGAGTGTATAGATAGCAATCGTTTACATGTGTCTTTATGCATGTTGTCTATTACACTTTTTTACTGTTGCCGTAATGACGCGTGTCCTCCTCTCCTCCTCCTGCCTGGAATAGTTGTTTTTCCTCTTCACGTTTCTTCTTTCAATTTTTTTATTTGTCGTCATTGTAAATGGAACAAAAATTTACTGTTTCAATTTTCTCTCGCTGCTCCCGTTGGCACTCCTTTTGGTGTTCCTGTTGGCGGTGTCATTGCTGCTCTCGTGTGGCTCACAAAAAAAGCGAATAAGATTTAATTATTGATTTTTTTGATAAAAATAATTTTAGAATTTTTGCCAGTAGTATCGCTTTTTTTGACAATTGGTAGTGGTTAAGTTAATTGGGTTTAAAAAAAAGAATTAAAAAAGAATTTGTACGTAATATAGTAACAGCCTGCTTATGATAACATGTTTGTCTCTGCAGAGATGATGCAACACCAGAGCTTCCCAAGACGACTGTTTTACCTCCGGTTCTCGTGGAGGAGTGCTTCACTTATCTTCCGGTGCGGGCTCTCGTCCGTAACCGGTGTCTGTCGCATCATTGTAGTGCTGCCATTACAGACCCAAGATTTGTCTACGCACATCTCGCAAGGACTCCCAAAAACAGATTTTTGGGAGGAGTTATGGAAGAAGACGGAAAAATTACGGTAACGTGCTTTGAAAGAGTAACTGGACCTCCTCCTGTTATCAATGAACTCCTAAGTTTCAGAGAAACTTTTGATGCAGAATGGACACCGCTAACCTCATGCAACGGCCTGCTCCTTTGGGCTAAAATCGTACGGATTGACTCTGAAGAAAAGGGATGCGGATTCAAGTTTACAAATCTTGCTACAAAGCAGATTTTCGTGGCCCCACTCTTTCCATGCAGGCTTACGGTTATTGGTTCAACTGGATTTGGTTATGATGCGGCTCACGGTACGTACAAATTGGTTGTGCTCATTAAGCATGAGTACGAGCGTGGCAGCGTGAACAGGGAGCACGTGAATGATATTTGTGCCTATGTGTATAACTTGGGTTCAGATAAATGGAGATGTATTGGACGCTACCCTAAAGTTGATCCGGTTTTAAATGATGATTATAACTTCTTAGATGATAGTTTTCATAAAGATGGAACTTACTTAGCTGGCACTATTAATTGGCTCGCGACAACTATGAAGCCCAATGCAATTCTTGATGATGAGCGTGATAAGCTCTTCATTGCCTCCATCAATTTGGAAACCGAGCATTTCAGTCCCAAGAATTTGCCAATTGGGATAGACTTACCGATTTCAAAGTTGTGGGGCTCAACCAATTTCGGCAAAGCACACCTGGGTGTATTGAAAGGACAATTATGTTTTTCTTACATTTCAAAGAGGGGTTCAATTGATATATGGATCCTTGAAAATTTTGACAGCGAAGAAAGTTGGATGCTATTGACTTCTATTGCTCTCGATCAGTTGCAATTGACTACCTGGGAAATTAATCTTGGTTTCATTCCGATAGTGCCCCTTGAAATGTTTGAAAACAGTAACGTACTTGTTCTACTGAGGAAACATTACCGTAGAAATATGGTGTTTTACGATCACGTGGCACGAACTATTGTGGGAGTTCATGAATTTCCAGAGTCTGCAATGGATTGGATTGATGACACTAATTTCACTGAAAGTTTGGTTTCTGCAAGTGGCTAATTCAATTGGTTCTTCAATTACAGGTAATAATTCTATATCCTTGCTCTTTATTTTTTTAGATGTTTTTTCATGAATGAGATTAAAATATATTTTCCAACTGAAATTGAAACCCTGCTGCAAGTGTTGTGACTCTCGGAATGGTGTTTGCTTAAACTTTGAGGTAATATAAACTGTAATCAAGCAACTCTGGTTTCTCTGCTCTTAAAGCACCTTGGATAACAGCTGCATTAGTCCCAGATGTATATATGTGGTTTTTATAGTTATAACCATAGCATAGCATAGCTGAGAATCTCAATTAGTTGCTGGTGCATGAATCCCATATTCCCTTGTACTCTGATACCCTGTATTAAGGAGTTCTATTAGATGCTTTTATTTTGAGGAGCTCATTTGAATTGTACTTTTTCTATTGATGTTGCAGGTGGGAGATTTGCTTGGTACTAAGACAAGCTAACCTCTCAAATTTTATCATGTTTTTTGGAGTTTATAAAGTTCATATCCTGATACATTGGATTTCTAGTTTAATTCAGTCATGTTTTAATTTTCTCATATACTGAGTCTGGATTTCGTTATTTGTGGTTTGCATGTCCATCTAGTGTGAGTCTGGATTTCGTTATTTGTGGTTTACATGTCCATCTTGTGTGGGTTTAGACACTTGGAATTGCAAAACTTTGACAATGCATTTTGTTTTGATGTTCTTTAACTTAGTTCGCTTTTAATTGCTATTATTATTATGATGATTATCCGAGTCATGTTTCTGAATTTTTTTGTGAAAAAGTTTATTATGTAAGGTAACCAACTACTAAAGAAACTTTTTTGAAAGGATCTAGAAGTTAAAAGCTAAAGCAGCTAAAGAAAATAGAGGTGTGAAAACAGGTTGTTGCTCTTATGCAAGTGAAGTAGATAGACCTTGATATGCAAAAATCAGGTATAGAAAATACAGCATTTAGTGGCCATTTTCTCCATAACTCATGTTAGCATCTATTTATATTTTTTTGGCAATGCAAAAATTAGCTGATTATATTAAAGCAATCCATGAAATCAAAAGGAAAAAAGCCCATGCATCACTTCGCATTTGCAAGTTCTGTTGTTAAAACTTCAAAGGAATAGGTAGATTTGGAGGAATATGCCAGGTTGGCCGAAGACACACAACCTAATATTGTGGATTACTTGTTTTCACAAAATCATCAAAGAGAAGTAAGTAGAATAACCATACATTGGTAATTCACCTTCAAAGACTTTTCTTCTACAAACGCACTCAAAGAAAAGTAAGTAGAAACAAACACTATTATACTGGACACACTAAGTAATTCTTAATCACAATTCTACAGAAAATTTGACAATGTATGTATATATATTTACTAATCAATTCAAAAGCATTAGCTCACGGCAAAGCTTTGAAATAATAGAAAGTTGATGAAATTCAGTTTGTTTTATTACTTCGATATTATTAAAGGCTAAATTGCAATTTTGGTCCTTTATTTCTGACCAAAGTTTTAGTTTGGTCATTTATCTTCTTTTTTTTCCCTCACTTCAGTCCTTTATCTTTCATATTTGTGTCGGTTTGGTCTTTTATATTTTATTTTCTCACTTTGGTCTTTTATCTTTCACATTTGTTTTTGTTTGGTCTTTAAAAACAAAAACTCTAAAAAATGAAGAACGCTATGAATGTCTTCAAGTACACCAATGTCCCTTTGATTTCTTGTTTCTTGAAAAATTCATGCAATGCGCGGTCAAATTGAATGAATCTAGACTCTAACTTGAATAAAATTTTGCAATGAAATCATTGGAACCAAAATTAAGCATAGAAAAGTGTTTATGCGCAAAATCACTTTTGGAACCAAAAATTTGAATTTGAAGTTCAGAAATCCTTCCATCTCAACAATGGTAGTTTTTCTATAAAGCACCAAATTGAACGATTCCTGAACCTAAAATGCTCAAAATTCAACAAGGAATCAGAATATGGCAAACACTTTGTTAGAAAGGCTCTCAAATGCAAAATACTGTCAAGAAGCAATTTGCATTTATAAAACGTGTTTTGGCTCTTATTTGTTCATTTATCAACCAACTTGTGCATTCGTTCAACTCGTATTGAGTGCAGAAATTGAACTATAACAAAATGTTTCAACGAAAACGATGCAAATTCGAGAACAAGGTGAAAAATAGAAGTACAAATTTGCATCGTTTTTGTTGAAACCTTTTGCAATAGTTTAATTTCTGCACTCAATACCAGTTGAACGCAACTGGTTAGACGCACATTTGTTGAGAAATGAGCAAATAAGAGCCAAAACGTTGTTTTATAGATGCGAATTGTTTTTTCACAGTGTTTTGCGTTTTAAGCATTTTTCTTAATAAAATACTTTTCATATTCTGATTCTTCTTTGATTTCGAGCATTTTAGGCTCAAGAATCATTCAATTGGTTGGTGCACTTAGCAAAATCACCACTACAAAAAAACGCAGGATAAGCGACGGAATTTTCCCTCGCTAAAGACCCAAAATCCGTCGCTAACGTCCTTTTGCGAGGGATTTAGAGAGGGAAAAAATCCGTCGCTAATATCCTCCTCGCTAACTATTAGCGAGGGATTTTAGCGAGGGATTTTAGAGAGGGACTTTAGCGAGGGATATTCCCTCGCTATTTAGCGAGGGAATTTAGCGAGGGCAAACCCCTGGCTAAAGCTGAAAGCCACGTGTTATTATTACTCCACGTGTCCACTTTAGCGAGGGATTTTAGCGAGGGATTTGCCCCT
The DNA here is from genome assembly GCA_963573325.1 of Astragalus glycyphyllos. Lineage (NCBI taxonomy): Eukaryota > Viridiplantae > Streptophyta > Magnoliopsida > Fabales > Fabaceae > Astragalus > Astragalus glycyphyllos. Next base: position 8,945,046 of record OY754311.1, read on the forward strand.
CGCTAAAATTGAATTTAATTAATTTTTTTTTTAAAAACCTGCTTTTTTTATATGCCACGTGTCCAAATTTGAAAACCTGCTTTTTTTTCAATAACTATATAATTACCAAATGCAACACAATTTTGATAATACTCAAATAAAATCCAAACTGACCAGCAATATTAAATATCCAAATCAACATGAACGTTAATCAAATCCTAAACAAGTCTGAACCAGCAATAACATAATCAAAATCCTAAATAAGTCCAAACCAGTAATAACATAATGCAAATCCTAAAACAAGTTCAAACCAACAATGACATAACAATTCAAACCAGTTATAACAACATAATACTAATACGAGCCATCATCAGACTCCGCATCAGAAGAATCAGACACAGGCGCCGCATTAGATTTGGATCTCTTTTTTTTCTTCGCTTTTTCACTCTTATGGTACTTTAATATCTCCTCCTGCTGAGCCCGCAACTGCTCCAAGAGAGTCATCACCTGCTGTATCTGCTGCCCATGAGTCCCTACCTCCTGCCTGAGCTGCTCGTCCTCAGGTGAAGGACGAGGAGGTCGACTACTAGAGGCTCCCATAGTGTCCAAATGATCATCCACAGAGCTCAAAGTTGGAGCCAAGGGCCCCGTACCATACAGGCGGTTCTTATTGAACCCGCCTACCAACTTCTCCCAGTGGCGGTTTGCCATAGCAATGATCTTGGGGTCAAGTGGACCAAGTGCATCAGGGTTCCAGCTCCCCTGAATCGCCTCAGACATCCACTCAGTATGTTGCTCCTGTTTTGCATAACACAAAACATAGCATAATTAGCTATCTATTTTAAGAAAACATTATACAATACAAATCAAGTTGTATGTTTACCTGAGTCGTCCTTGCTCGCTCGTCAACATAAGTCTTTTTATCCTTCTTCATATGTGTGGCCTTGTGCAGCTCAGCAATAGTGAGAGAGCGCCCAGCCTTCTTACTCTGTAAAAATGAAACATTGATTCAGCCACAACTAAACTAAACTAAACTAGCAATATAACTAAATTAAAATAACACAATTTTTTTAAATAACTTACCAATCTCGCAGCATGCTCAGAAGCATTGATTGAGCCACAACTGTGAAGTGAGCCACCTTTTTCAGACATCCTATTTTTCTTCGCTTTTTCACCCTTGCTTTTGAATTCGTCACTTTTCCAAACATCCTTGTATTGATTCCAGACTTCTTCACTCATAAATTTTGGCTGAACATCAATTTTGCGCAGTTTGTAGAGCAAATCCGACAATTGCTTGGCCATTCTAATCCAAAAAACTCTCCGCACCGCTTCATCATATTCCGGTTTCCAAGTCACTTTAGTCTGTATTAAACAAAATAAAAATATGTATTAGTAATTATATTAAATAATATATTAAAATTAACAATATAGGTAATGACATAATTGATACTTACCCTAAACAAGTTCACATATTCTTCCCTTTTCTTCTTGTCGATGCTTTTCAACTTTGGATGGAACTCTTTAAAATAGAGTTTCTTAAGGACAAAAGTGATCGCTGATGAACCTGTCTTCGATTTATAGAACCTGCATAATTAAGTCGTTGCATAATTAACAAACATATATACACGTCAAACCTTTAATATATATTAAAAAAATCAAACAATACATACGCATCACCAAAGGGATATATGACTTTGCGTCTTCGACCATTGATCGGGTCGACAACCACCTCCTCCGGCTCGGACTCGTGTGACGGATCAGAATCAGTTTAGAAGGAAGTACAATGCTTGGTAGTCTTAATTGTAGAATTTAGAATTTGATGTACAATACTTTACAGATAAAGTGAAACAGCATTTCAGTTCAGTAAATTTCATGCAAAATCAGATAAATTGATTCTCATTTCAACACCCCAAGCAAGAGCAAAAGCCATAATGAAGCACATGCATCCAGTTTTACACCAAAAGCAACAACCCAAATCACAATTAAGAACCACATATGTATAAACAAAATCAGCATACAATATATTATAAGAAACTCTGATATTCAATTTTAACCAATCAATATCCCTAAATTAAAGTTCCCTAAATTAAAGTATATACATTGATAGAATTTCATCAGAATATAAATTGAAGCTATGTTATAAGAAACTCTGATATTAAAGTATAAATTGAAGCTATATTATGAGAATTTCATCAGAATATAAATTGAAGCTATATTAAAGTATATAAATTAAAGTATATACATTGATAGAATTTCATCCCTAAATTAACCAATCAGAATATAAATTGATAGAATCTTTGATATTCAATTTTAACCAATCAGAATATAAATTGATAGAATCTAAGCATAGAAACTTAATTTTATCTTATGTAGAACACTAAGCATAGAAACTTAACAGTTATAAAATATAGTAAGTAGCATCCACTAGAATTTCCATAGCAAAATGTCATGAAACAATGAATGTTCCATTCCATCATTAAACTAAGTTGAACAACAATTTCCATAATTTGAAGAAATAGCAGAAACTCGGTGGGGGCAAAGAAATTATAAACACACGTTATACACATTTCATGTTCAAAACTAATTGAGATCCAGAAGAAAAACAGGTTGTGCTTTAAAATACCCTTGGATCAAAGCACACTAATATGTCCTGCACCCTAAACTGCAAGAGAACACCAAAATAAGTATAAAACCAAGACAGTATATCAATAGCAAAACTTATTCCAATAAATGTAGCATAATATTAAAGGAAAAATTCTAAATGCTAGAACATGAACAAGCTATATACTATATTATAATCCACTCCATATGTTATACTGCAGGAGCTATTGCAATTTAACATCATAGAAACGAAAAGCACATAATGAAGAAAAGCACATAATGAGAGCAAAGCATATTTCAATTGAAAAGCACATAATGAAGAAGATTATTCAGTAGATGTAGGTCTCAGCAGATGTATATCAGCAGATTTAGGTCCCAATTTGGGAATTCGTTCAACCAATCCAGAAAATTATTCAGAAAATTAGGGTTTCAAAACAAACACTAAATGAAGAACCCTAACAAACCAACAACATTGAAAGAGAGGAAACAGAAATTACCTCCATAGACAGTAGACATGAACTCAGATTCTCTGCACAGACAAACCGATGGTGCCGTGAGAGTGAGGTGAGAGAACAGAAATTTAAAGGGAGAGAGAGACAAAGGGGAAAACGTGATACCTGCGTGGTGGTGCCGTAAGTTCGCGTCGTGCCTTCGTGGTCGTGCTGTGGCGGCGGCGACGGCCTGGCTTGGTAGTTGTGTGGTGGTCAGCGCCGTGTGAGAGAGGAGAAAGATGAAGGTCGCGTGAGAGGAGAGAGTGAGGTGAGAGAACAGATACAGCTCTTGTTTTACGGGTAGGGAAAAAACAACTTAAAATTAGCGACGGATTTTTGCGAGGGTTTAATAATTTAGCGACGGATTTTTGCTTTTATAACACGTGTTTGAACTAGACTTTTAGCGACGGGAAAATGTGTCGCTAAAATCCCTCGCAAACTTATTTTTAGCGACGGATTTAGTTTCCCTCGCTAAAATCCGTCGCTTATCCTGCATTTTTTTGTAGTGCACCAATGTTGAGATTGAAGGTTTTTTTGGCTTCAAATTCAAGATTTTGGTTCTCAAAGTGAATTTGCGCATAAGTGATTTTCTGAGCGTAATTTTGGTTCCATCGAATTCCTTACGAAATTTTGATCAAGTTAGAGTCTAGTTCATTCACTACAAAAAAATCAGTCATTAGCGAGGGAAATTTCCCTCGCAAAATGACCAAAATCCCTCGCTAATGGTCATTTGCGAGGGAATTAGCGAGGGACCAGTTCCCTCGCTAAATCCCTCCTCGCTAATCCCATTAGCGAGGAAATTTGAATCCCTCGCTAATTAGCGAGGGAAATTTCCCTCGCTAATTCCCTCGCTAATGACTGCCTCAAAATTTGTGCAGTTTTTCAAATTTGGGCAATTTTTCGAAAATGGAATTTTATTTATTTATTATTATATTAAATTTCGAAAATGGCTTATTTATTTATTTATTATTTTTTTATATATTATATTGTTAATTTTGTGGTTGAGGTGGTGGTTGTGTGGAAGGTGGAGAGAAAGAGGAAATAAATTTGTAGGTGGTGGTGGTGGTGGTGGTGGTCGTGGGTGGTGGTGGTGGTGGTTGTGTGGTGGTGGTGTAGTGGAAGAAGGTGGAGAGAAGAAGAGGGAAAGGGGAAATCAAGAGAGAGAGAGAGAGAGAGAGGAGAGGAAGAGGAGCTCCGGTGGTGGTGGTGTCATGGGTGGTGGTTGTTGTGTGGTGGTGGTGGTGGTGGTTGTGTGGTGGTGGGTTAGAGTTTGTAGGTGAGAGAGAGAGAGAGAGTAGAGGAAGAGGAAGAGGAGAGTAGATAGTAGAGGAAGAGGAAGGGAGAGTAGGTTGGTGGTGGTGGTGGTGGTGGTGGTTGTGTGGTGGTGGAGAGTAGAGGAAGAGGAAAGGAAGAGGAAGGGTGAAGAGGAGAGAAGAAGAAGAGTGAGTGAGAAAGAAGAGAGCAAACAGATTTAAGTAAAAAAAGTGAAAAAAATTTGCGAGGGAACCTTCAAATCCGTCGCTAATTGTCACTTTAATTTGCGAGGGAACCTTCAAATCCGTCGCTAATTTCCTTGATTCGCGTGAATTTGACTGAATTTTCCCTCCAAACAATTAGCGACGGAAAATTTTCAAATTCCCTCGCTAATTCCCTCGCTAACGGTCAAATTTTCAAATTCCCTCGCTAATTCCCTCGCTAATGTCAGTTTTAGCGAGGGAATCACATTCCCTCGCTAATTCCCTCGCTAAAGTCAGTTTTAGCGAGGGAATGTTATTCCCTCACTAATGTCCCTCGCAAATAAGCGTTTTTTTTTGTAGTGATTCAATTTGATCGTGTATCGCAAGAGTTGTTCAAGAAACAAGAAATCGAAGGAATCTTAGTGTGCTTGAAGATATTCATATCAGTGTTAATAAACTTGAACTGGTGATCGACTTGACCATGGCGTTGGGTCACTGGGTTATTGGTCGACCGAGGAGTTACAAATTGACCCGCTTGACCAAATCTCTATTAAAAAATTCAAAAATAATCATATAACATGATGACACATACATACATCATTTAATGATAATTTTTTAATATAAGATAATGATAACTTTTTTAATTTAATATTACATAAAATATCTATAAAATCATATACATATATTGTTTATTGTATCATTATTGCATGACTATTTTAATCAAAACTTTTTTAATTTAATATTACATGTATAAATATATTAAATATATAATGTCTATACTATCTATACAATTCCGGCAACTTCTCTACATGTCCATTATTCGTTTCCACTTAAGGTATGCTTTGTTGTTGCCTTCTACATGTCCATTATTCGTTTCCACTTAAGGTATGCTTTGTTGCTGCCTTCTACATGTCCATTATTCATTTCCACTTTTTACTCCTTTCAACTACGCACAACCCATACACATCATCATCTTAAGGAATCAAAGCAGGACCTGCACCATGAACACCGCTCAACTAATGCCTTCTATCACCAAAATCTCACCATCCATACACAAAATTTGGTACGTAAAATCTCAGCATCCTTAAAATAATGGTTCCCATAATTCTTTTTCATTTACTGACCAATCAGGTTCAAATGCTTTAAACCCATTTTACTTCATTGTGCTTTAAACCCATTTAGATGAAAACTACATGCTTGAGGAAATAATAAACACAAACCATGGACTTGATTATCACACTTACAATAGTTTCACTTAAAATAATGGAGGACAGAGAAAATAAATAAGTTCATGCTAAGGTGACATATATGCACCCCAGAACCAGGGGCGGATTTACATAGTGTTCCTGGTGTTCCCAGGAACACCCAAACATCCTAGCCTTAGTGGTAATACCTCCTTATTTTATACAAAAGGTCCTGGGTTCAAATCCTAGAGAACACACTACTAGATTTTTTTTCAGCGAATTCCATTAACCCCATATTTCACTTTATCAAGTATTTCTTATTTTCGTTGTTTCTTATTTTTTCCAATCTCAATCGAATCAAGGAAACGAAATCTCCCATGGAAACTAATGCTTATATGGTAAATTAATCGAATCAAGGAAACAAGGTTTAAACAATGTTTACGTTTATGATATCCAGACAATTGTTTTGCTCATTTTCTCACTACGCCAGATCTTGAGAAAAAGGGCGCCCTATTGGGCAGCGCTCTTGATGTAAGTGCTGCTTTTGGTCTAAAATATCAGGGAATGGGCAGCGCTTCTGCTGGAAGCTCTGCTTTTGGCTAAAACACGGAGAGCAATGGGCAGCGCTCCCTTGCCAAACACTGCCTATTGGAGGACGCATTTGCGCAATGGGCAACGCTCCCTTGCCAAACGCTGCCTATTACTAAGAAGATGGGCAGCGCTTTTTCCAAATAAACACTGCCTATTGCTTTTTTTTTTCTTTTTCCTTCCCTCGCGTACCTATAGTGGTTTAACATTATTATTTCGGGTCTTCTCCATTAACGTACTCACCTAGCTCTCTCACTTTCAACTCTCTCACTCACGTACTCTCTCTCTCTCTCTCACTTTGTTGCTCTCTCACCATTTTGTTTCTCTCTCTCTCTCTCAACCATTTCACGCGTTTTGGTTTTGGTTTACACACTCATTTCGTTTTGGTTAGTGTTCAAGCATCTTCAAGCCAAGAATCTTTGAAGGTAACTCATAAACCCATTTCTTGGTTTGCATTTAAAGTGTTTGTGTTTTTTACTCAAAGAATCCCATTACAAAGAAACCCATTTCGTTGTCGTTTTACTGCTTAATATCATGCTAATTATTTTGGATAATGTGCTATTAGAGTGGATCTTATTTAAAACTGAATGTGTTCCTTTACTTTTAGTTGTTCTTGAAATGAAATAAATATTGGTACCTTGCCTGTGCTGAAATTTAGGCTTGGCTAGAACAATGATTCTTGAAATCTATTGCTAAAAACTGTTTAGATTGAACCATGTTGATTTATGTCTTCATAGATATTGCATTGTTTTGTTTTGTTTGGTATCTATCTACACAAGGCTTTGTTAATCATAAGTAGAATTTGCAAGGAAAAAATCGGTTGTCTTACTGCATTTTTATCATGCTTTATATTATGGAAAATGTGCTACTAGAGTGACTATTTAAAACTGAAATTGCCTCTCCTATTTTTTTTTTGTGTTCCTTTTCTTTTAGTTGTGCTTGAAATGAAAGATTGATACCTAACTTGTGATGAAGTTTAGTCTTGGCAACAACAATGATTCTAAATCTATTGCTAAGAACTGTTTTGATTTTAACCATGATGATTTATTTCTTCATAGATATTGCATTGATATGTAGGCTTTGTATTCTTGATACCTAAGATTGATACCTAAGAACTGTGAAACTTTTTGTTTTAGGTAGGCTTTGTATTCTTGATTTGAATATAAGTTATGCATGTCTAGAACTCTTCTTTACTACTTTGATAGCATAAATTCTTTCATTTTTTGTAGTTCTACCTTATCAAATATAAGTTATGTAAACTTTTCTATTACTATTTTTTAGAAATAGATCACCTTTTTTTTATATTATATATTTTATACTTGAACAAGAATAACCCAGTGATTGTGGTGTTATATGTTATGATACCATTTAACGTAACCAGACTTCACAGATAAGAGACAATCTCTGAAGCATGGGTACTTCAATAACTTGTATATGTGTGGTGAATGAAACTAGCAAAGTAAAATTGAATATGCCTAAATCGAATATGCGAATTGTTTGTTAGGTTTTGCGGAGTTTGTTTTGCCGGAGCTTAGCGTTCATTTTTCGAGTTCGTCCTGGTTCGATTGTTCGTTCTAGTGCGTGGTTCGGATGCGTTGGAGTACATTGTTGCTTCCATATATGGAAGACATCAAAGTCTTTGATTTCTTTTTAGAACTCTTTTTTATTTTGATTTAACCATATATTTCAATTCTAATTTTATTTAATTATATAATTTCAGTATTTTCCAGATTGTCGGTGGAAGACATACTCTGCTGCCCAGCTTGATGAGCTTAGGGGAGAGTGGTGCCTTTTTGTCTCGCAATTTTTTTGATTTTGGATAGATTGTAATGTTGTAAATTGTTAAGAGTTTGATTTGCATACATGCATATTGTAAGTTGCTAGCTTGTTTTAATTTAGATACATATTGTAAGTAGCTTGCTAGTTTTTGATACTTATTGTTAGAGAGTTTGATTTGGATACATGCATATTGGTAGAGAGTTTGTTTTGGTTTGTCATATTGGTGCATTTGGATATATAACTAGTTTATATATATATATATATATGTTGTTAGTATATAATGGATTGGATTGGTATTGACTGTATATGACCAGGAAATTATCAAATATAAAAAGGAAAATACATAAAAACAGAAGAAAAAAAAAATAAAAAAATTATACAATGGGCAGCGCTTCTCCCTGCAAGCGCTGCCCATTCACCTTGCGCTTTTAACAATGGGCAGCTCTTCCTTTTACAAAACGCTGCCTATTGCTAAACGCGCTGGCTGAATGAGCAGCGCTTCTCCCTGCAAACTCTGCCTATGACTACCAATGAGCAGCGCTTCTTAAACACTGCCAATTTTAGGCGTGGAATCAGCAGCTCCAAATTTAGCAGCGCTCAGAAACGCTGCCCATGGCAAAAAAAAAAAACGCTGTCCATCCCCAAATCTGTTGTAATCTTTCATATTTGTGTCGGTTTGGTCTTTTATATTTAATTTGTCACTTTGGTCTTTTATCTTTCACATTTGTTTCTGTTTAGTCTTTTAAAACAAAACTCTAAAAAATGAAGAACGCTATGAATATCTTCAAACACACCAATGTTCCTTTGATTTCTTGTTTCTTGAACAATTCATGCAATACGCGGTCAAATTGAATGAATCTAGACTCTAACTTGAATAAAATTTTGCAATGAAATCATTGGAACCAAAATTAAGCATAGAAAAGTGTTTATGCGCAAAATCACTTTTGGAACCAAAAATTTGAATTTGAAGTTCAGAAATCCTTCCATCTCAACAATGGTAGTTTTTCTATAAAGCACCAAATTGAACGATTCCTGAACCTAAAATGCTCAAAATTCAACAAGGAATCAGAATATGGCAAACACTTTGTTAGAAAGGCTCTCAAATGCAAAATACTGTCAAGAAGCAATTTGCATTTATAAAACGTGTTTTGGCTCTTATTTGTTCATTTATCAACCAACTTGTGCATTCGTTCAACTCGTATTGAGTGCAGAAATTGAACTATAACAAAAGGTTTCAACGAAAACGATGCAAATTCGAGAACGAGGTGAAAAATAGAAGTACAAATCTGCAACATTTTAGTTGAAACCTTTGGCAAAAGTTCAATTTCTGCACTCAATACGAGTTGAATGCAACTGGTTAGACGCATATTTGTTGAGAAATGCGCAAATAAGAGCCAAAACACTGTTTTATAGATGCGAATTGTATTTTCATAGTGTTTTGCTTTTTAAGCATTTTTCTTAATAAAATACTTTTCATATTCTGATTCTTCTTTGATTCCGAGCATTTTAGGCTCAAGAATCATTCAATTGGTTGGTGCACTATCGCAAAATCACCAATGTTGAGATTGAAGGTTTTTTTTGCTTCAAATTCAAGATTTTGGTTCTCAAAGTGTTTTTGCGCATAAGTGCTTTTCTGAGCTTAATTTTGGTTCCATCGAATTCCTTACGAAATTTTGATCAAGTTAGTGTCTAGTTCATTCAATTTGATCGTGTATCGCATGAGTTGTTCAAGAAACAAGAAATCGAAGGGATCTTAGTGTGCTTGAAGATATTCATATCAGTGTTGCTAAACTTGAACCGGTGATCGACTTGACCATAGCGTTGGGTCACCAAGTTATTGGTCGACCGAGGAGTTACAAATTGACCCACTTGACCAAATCTCTATTAAAAAATTCAAAAATAATCATATAACATGATGACACATACATACATCGTTTAATGATAATTTTTTAATACAGGATAATGATAACTTTTTTAATTTAATATTACATAAAATATCTATAAAATCATATACATATATTGTTTATTGTATCATTATTGCATGACTATTTTAATCAAAACTTTTTTAATTTAATATTACATGTATAAATATATTAAATATAAAATATAATTACATAAAGTCATTCATTTAATAATGATTTTCTATCAAATGTATTTATTTTCTGTTCAAATTCGGGATCTGGATAATGACTATTAATAGAAAGAAGGATACCGTGAATCTTATTGATCAAAATGGAATTTGTTTTGTAAATTTCATTTTCAATTGATGGTGACAAACTGTTTGGCATTTGTCCACGAAAGCATCCATTCAAGAAAGGATCATATATTTGAGTTAAGTATTTTCTTTTCTTCTTATCATTAAACAATCTAATTCGGTTTTCTAATACATCCATAGGACGAGATTGCTTATCTAGAACTTTAGCCCTTTTATAAAATTCATTGCTTAGTTTCTTTCTTCTTTTTTTATTAGTGGAGCTCCAATAATTAGACAATTCATTATAGGAGATTTTATCTCTTGTGAAGAGATCAATTTTTTTTCCATGATTTTAAGAAAAGTAGATAAATTAGGTGGATACGTGAAAGATATTCTTTCTTTTCCATCACTTTGACATATATGAAAAAAATTTGTGAATTTTCATTTCTTACGACATTGTCAAAGTAATCATTTTTGATATATCGCAATGGACGATTCCATCGTTGATAATCGAAAAGAGTAGTTACAATAGGTAGTTGAAGATTCTCCTCTTTCTGGATTTTGTTGAAAGTACTATCTTTTCAGCAAAAAGATAATGAGAAAGATCTTCTTCCATTTCCGAATCTCTTTCACCATGAAATTCTTCAATTTCATCGTTTTCTTCAATTTCTATCACTTCGTCATTCAAAAAATAAGGAACCGGTATTCTGCCTAAATAGTGTAAAAAGGTAAGAAATGAAAAAACAACAAATATTTGACCCACATAATTTCGCAATTTTAACATAATGTACTTATCAAATCGAATAGTTACCTTCGATTTTATCGAATTTATCGAATTATTTTGCTGTAACCAGACTAATATAAATCCAATCAATTTCATCAAAAAGATGTGACCAATTAACCAACCAACAAAACTACTTGTTAAGAATAACAATTTATTGTTGCATCGAAAGAGATAAATGTTCACTAATCTTATTAAAATTGAACTTGGAAAAAGAAGGGGGTTTAATACTGAAAAAGAAGATTGTTAAAGAATACTTTGTGAATACTAAATTTACGCATTGAATTCGTATTCTTGTATCCAGAATCCAAATAGTAGTGTTTGTCATTTTTGTCTAAGAAATTAAAAAAAAAAGATATGGTAAAGTTAGGAAAGTTATTGTATGAGGTCTACTCAATGCTAGATGCAAAGGCGCATAATAGATCGATATGAACATCATGAGCTGTCCCGTGATAAACCCAGTTGTTGCTGATACTCTCTTCTCGGTCTCCTCTTCCATAACCCAGGCTCTAATAAGGAAGAGATAAGAGGGCCCTATAGATAATGTGGTCAGAAATCCATAATAAAATCCGACCACAACGACCGAATTCATTATTTTCAGGCATAAAGATACTAGTTCTTGATAAATCATCGCACCCTCCTTTTGTTTTATATTGCAACAATTCAATAAATGTTTTATATTGCAATTCAATAAATATTATAATATGATAATTATATGTATGATTTTGTTATGTTATAAATTGTTATGTTATAATATGATAATTATATGTAT